>CM061357.1:22285000-22410000 GCA_030867105.1 Liasis olivaceus
ATTGTTTATAAATTGACCTCCTTGTCCAGAATGGGTTCATAGAACCCCTATTCATAAACACAAGAATATTCTTTCAATCTGCTGGTGGCTAAAATGTTTTTTAAAAATCCGTTCAATTGTGTTTGATTCTTGGAGACTGCCTGAACAAGCCCCTGCAATTTTTTTGGCAAGGTTTTTCAGAAGTGGTTTGCACTTGCCTTCTTCCTACAGCCAAGAAAGAGTGACTGGCCCAAGGTCACCCAGCTGGCTTTGTGCCTAGGTGGGACTAGAACTCACAGTCTCCCAGTTTCTAGCCTGATGCCTTAACCACTACCCCAAATTGGCTAAAACACAGCCAGCTCTTAATGAAAGTATAATAACCGTAACTGCCTGTTGAAGATCTGGATGAGAGCTTGATCCTGGCAGGCAAATAGAGATAAAACTTTATCTGAGAGCTTGTAAGTCATTGATGTTTCAGTCAGAAGGGAGGTCACACACAGAAAGACGCTACAAGCAAAATCTTCCATGGTGGAGAGGAGAAACAAATTAACACTGAATGTTAATTCAGAGTTATTACTGTGTTGGACCACTGTGATTTGGAGGATGGCCCTTTGCAAGATTGGAGAACTTCTGAAGTAATGGGAAACTAAACAGTCTTCCTTTTAGGACTATTGATCTCTGCTGCATGGTGTGCTAATGGAGACTTGGCTGAGGCTGCAGACAGAAAATCAGCAGACAGAAGTTGGAGTAAGTGGCTGGAAATGTTTATCTAGAGTTGTCCAAGCAGTCTTTATTTTTTTATTTATATATATATATATATATATAAATAAATAAATATTTCTTTAATCTTTAAATATATATATATATATATATTCCAGTGGCTGGATAGCATAGTGGTTAGAACACCGCCTTTGACGCAGGAGACCAGGGTTCAAATCCCGGCTGGCACCTACCTTACCAGTAGGGGTCCTTGGGCAAAGACCCCCTAACGCTTCACCTGCCTACCTCAAATATGAGAGTGACACGAACTAAGAGAGTCATGCTGGCTCGGACGTCGCCCGGATTAACAAGGTCCACGTCAGATGTTGGGGAACCAGGACAATCTGATGTTAAGTGGGCTACTGGAACAAACCATACATGGAAGACAGTGGTAGTGATAGATGTAGCAGTGCCAAGTGACAGCAACACCAGGAAGAAAGAGCATGAGAAGCTGGAGAAGTACCAGGGCCTGAAGGAGGAAATCGAGAGGATGTGGAAAGTCAAGGCCAAAGTGGTCCCAGTGGTGGTAGGAGCACTCGGGGCCGTGACTCCTAAGCTGGGAGAGTGGCTCCAACAGATCCCAGGAACAACATCAGAGCTCTCTGTGCAGAAGAGTGCAGTGCTAGGAACAGCTAAGATACTGCGCAGAACCCTCAAACTCCCCGGCCTCTGGTAGAGGATCCGAGATTGAGGAAGACACATACCACCCATAGGGGTGAGAGGGGAATTTTATATATTTCTTTAATCTTTGTTTTATATTTATACAATAATTCTTTTAAATATTGTAAGGTGTTATATCCCATTGGAAAATCCAAAGACTGGTTCAAGCCTTTGTCCTTAATGGGGGGATGGACAGTTCTGCAAGATCTCATGCTTTGTAGCTTCTTGCAAAGTATGGATTGTATTTAATTTTACCCTACCCTACCAATGCGGCCATTGGGACTGAAACATTCCTGAAAGAGATTCAGATTCAGGCTGGAGTTATAGCATCTTGGAGAGCAAGCAGTCTGTGAACTCAACAGGAAGCCTTTATTCTTGGGCAGACTGAGGTTGCCAAGGTCTGCTATATTCCTGAAGACCAGAGAGTATTGAAAGGGTAGTTCTGTGGCTGACTTTCCACCTCCCTGATATCTCAGAGTTACTCCAGTCTTGTGCTTGCCTGACAATGGGTTAAGCAAGGTGCCTGCCCAGAAGAACCTAGACCAGGAAGAAATGCAACTGGGGTTCCCCATTTGGAAATTGGGTCTTTGAGGACTGGCTGATCTTCTGATCCTGGATTTAGGATTCAGGGCCACCATATCTTAGCTTTTTTGTTGGAATTGATTCCTTACTTTTTGTGTCCAGATCCTGGTTTGCTGCTCAGTTTTGGGACCATGACAAGTTGGTGCTTTATTGTGCAGAAGTTGAACCTTCCTACCACTCACTCTGGAAAGCATATTTAGGAAAGCACAAGCTGTTTGAATGATTTCCCAAGACCAACTTACCCAGGTGAGGAAGATACTTGATTCTCTAAACGAATTGACTCGTAATGGAGAATTACTCTGCAGAAATCCAATGTCACGCCAATAATAATTGCTTTTTGACAGGAGATGGGTGGGTGAGAACCACGGGGAGAGGAAGTAAGATTCCTTTTTAGCATTACTTTCTTTTCTTCCTCTTCCCTTCCCCATCCTTTTCTTTGTGTTCCAAGAAAATAGATTCTTTGTGTGTGCTTCTGTTGCTTTTTCTTTATTATGAGTTGTTGAGTTTCAACATTATAAGGCTTTTTATTTCATTACATTTTAATAATTCCCCTTCTCAATATTAACATACCGCAGCAGGGGCAGCCACTTAGATTCAACAGGCGGTGGCTTCCACATGTCCTGGAGCTAACTTGCAACCATACTTCTTGTCATTCCTGACCTTTAAACAGATGATAGCAATCTGTTTTTTAATCCTTCCACCTCTTGTTTATTTGGCAACTTCCCCATTCAATGGGGCCTCCCCTTTGAGCCCCAGGACATACATTCTGAGAATTCAAATGCAACCTTTGTGACATCTGCTGATTGTAAATAGATCCTTGCCGCCCTCAATAACTCCACTTTCAAACCTTTTTTTTTCACAATGATTTGTCTCCTTCAATACTCCAGTGTGTATTTGGCTGTCTGGGGCCATTTATTCAGTATAGGTGGAGAAGAAGATCTTTTGCTCCATGTTTTAATGGGAATTCACTCCATGGGCACTTTAAGAATGTAGAGGTCTGCAATTACAGAGGAGCATAAGGTGAATCCATGCACATGAAGGCATGAAGCATGCTTGATGACGTTCATTCAGTTCTATGGGATAGATTGTGGCCATTGCACTGTATGAGATTTTATGTTTGGGTTGGTTTGTTTTAAACAAATTAAATATTATTTCATTCGTATTATTTTAATGCATTTTACATTTAAACTTAGCTGGGACTGATTAAGAGGTTGTTTGAAGCTGTGATCTGAAGTTCTGATTTTATCAATTCCCTTCTTTGAATATCCAGACTGAATCACAAAAACATGTTCATCCATCGCATCAAATCAGGGGGCTTTCCAGCTGATTTAAGGACTTGATGGATTTTTAGGGCATGTGCATTTTTATTAAATCAAACTATAAATCAGTTGAAAAGGACTGTTATTAATAAATTTCAAACCTAAGCTGAATTCACTCTGAATGGAATTACAAATGAGATCTTGACTGATTTGCATTCACCTATTAATTGTAATTAATCTAACTGCTCCCTTGTGATTAATAGTGTGCCCCATCTGTCACACTAAATATTGCAATTTTAGTGGCGGCTTTTGGAAGGCTCCTGAAAACCAACCCCAATGTTTTGGGGAGCCTCGTGCAATCTTGGGGTCTCAAATGGTGTACTCCTTTTCTATAGAAATCTGATGCATCCTGCTATTTGTGCAGTATTCAAGACTGTTCATTCCAATGCTCTTTTCTGTTTAACAGTATCTTCTGCTGAAGGAAATCAAGTTACAACAAAACTGATGAGGCAGGGTAGTAGGAGAGAAAGGGGAAAATCATGAATTATTTAAATACCATGCAAGTGGCAATGAAGAGTGTTTTCCTCTAGCCTTCAGATCCTTTCCAACCTTCTGCAATGGCAGATGGCACCAGGATGTGCAGCAGGATGTCTCCTAGAAGTTTTGCATGCTGTAATTCCAAATGATCAACTTCTCATTCTAGGATCCATAGCTCAATAAGTAGGGCAGAGAACTTTCCTGAATTCCAGCCCAACATATTATAACTTGTTTACCCAGCACATTCAGAAAGGAGAGCTGAAATTTACCTTTAGCATCTTCCTTCCTAGGAAGTGGTTTTATATCAGACCAACCTACTTGTCCGCCTAGTTCAATATTGTTTGTCTTGTGTTGAGTCATGCTGTTCATCTCTCTAACTTATTATGACCTACTCTGATTATCAGCAGCACTCCATGGGATTTGTCATAGAAACTTTCCCCAGCTTTTCTGCCTAAGATCTCTCCAAAAGGGAGAACCTTCTACTCACAAAACCCATTCTCTGCCACTGAGTTATAGTTTCTCCCTATGTTAGGATTTCAGGCTATACCAAATTAGAGAATGAGCTGGCACCATTTTCAGGAGCTAGATAATTCTAGCAATTGCTTTGTTTCATATAAAATACTAGGGAGTTCATTCCTTATATTGCCACCCCAGTCTTGGACAATCAGCTGCACTGATTTCAGGAAAAGACACATGATTCAGTATGAACACCCCTTCCCTTTGCATAGAACCTCCCCTAACTTGCTCTCAATGACAACAAGTAGAACAACCATCCTTAGAACTGGCAATGAAGGTATCAAAGTGGTGGAGAGCTTCTGCCTTTTAGGATCAACCATCAACAGTAAAGGAACAAGCAGTCAAGAAATATGTCACAGACAAGCACTTAGAAGAGCAGCCATGTAGGCCTTGAAAAAGATATTCAAATGCTGTGATGTCTATACCTACAGAGATGAGAATTCTGCAATCCTTGGTATTTCCTGTGACACTCTATGGAAGCAAAAGTTGAACTTTAAAAAAGCAGGATAGGAAAAGTATTGACATCTTTGAACTTTGGTGTTGGAGAAGACTCCTAAGAATACCACAGACAGCCAAGAAAACAAT
Source organism: Liasis olivaceus (assembly GCA_030867105.1). Classification (NCBI taxonomy): domain Eukaryota; kingdom Metazoa; phylum Chordata; class Lepidosauria; order Squamata; family Pythonidae; genus Liasis; species Liasis olivaceus. Next base: position 22,289,878 of record CM061357.1, read on the forward strand.
CCGATGGATCATTGGACAAATCAACTCAGAGTTCTCACTTGAGGCACAAATGACCAGTTCAAATGATCCTAATTCGGACACATTATACGAAGACCCAGCTCTCTGGAGAAGGCTCTGATGCTGGGAAAGATGGATGGAAAGAGAAGAAGAGGATGACCAGCAGCAAGGTGGATGGATTCAGTGACAGTTACAAGTGCACTGTTGGGAGACTTGAAAGAACAGGTTAGGGCTAGATGGTCATGGAGAAAATCTATGTGGTCACTAGAAGTCAAAAATGATTTGATGACATATAATCAATAAACCAAACTTGCTCTTTAAATTTGGCACAGTTGCTGTCCCCCACAAGGGTTAATCAGTGCAGTTTCAGCACATTCTGGACAAAGCAATGATGATATATGCATTTCATTTTTACAAGAAATATACCTTGGAATCTCTGTAGGTTAATAAGTAAGTAAGTAAAGTGTACCATGTTGCAACCCCACCCCATTCTAGCAAAATCAAACATTGTAGTCATCTTTGTTTTTCCCATGCTAGAGATGGACAAATAGAATTCAGCTTTTCAGAATCTCTCTCCAGATCTAGGCATTAAACTGGATGGATTACCACCCAAGCAATCCAGATTGCACTATTGCCTCTAGAGTCCTGAACTGAGCCCCCCAATCCATTAATTATCCTTGCAACTTTCACTGCAGCCCAGATCACTGTATAACTTTAACTCACCTGGTCCTGCACATTACTACTTCCAGCCTATAATAATGGAGCAAAAAGGTTAATGGCAAAGCTTTAATACAGCAGTAAAAACTCTTCGCAATTCCCTAATGGCCAAGCTTTATTTAACACTCGTAATGGTTCTATGCCCCAGGAACCCAGGATCAATAGCTTGTGGGGTCTGGTTTTAAAGAATGGGAAAGCCCCATGGCTAAAAATGGAGCTACTTCAGTGAGAAACTTTAACGTCCAAAGCTGCCAATCCTGCATTGAAGAATGAGTAAATATGGGAATTCAATTAGAAGAAAGAAGCTGAAATTAAATAGAAGTCACTAGAAAATCCTGGGGCTATCAGGTGCCTGTGTTCCAAAGTGAATTTCTTCAGCCTAGGATCTTCCTACATGATTAAACTGGTCTTCTTATCTGATGCTGTTTGGGTCCCCTTAATCTCTTTACCAAAGAGAAAAGAATTCACCCCCAAACAATTGTTGGGTTTCACAGATGATAGGTGGAATTTAACTAGGCAGCTTTGGGTACAGATGGCATTTTGTGAGCAGCAAAATAGGTTTATGTGGCCATTCTGATCTGCAGCCCTAACACAATCCCTTACAGAGATGATGACAATGAGGATGATGTTCTTCTTCCAAAGATCCATCAGCTGTAGTTTCCAATTACGACATCTTCAGTTACTGTGCCCAAGTGGAGATATCTGATATTAGAAAAGCTGTCTGCATTCAGGGGCTATCCTGGAATTAATCCACAGCTTCTAGAATGATCCCAGAATAACATGATGTCACTACTGCCATCCTGAGACCCCATTTTCTGCAAATCCAGGGTTCTGAAAATCGAGAGAACGCATGATGGCAGCAGTGACAAAGAAGGGTGGAATCCATCTGTCAGTGCGTGAATGAATGGACACTGGAATGGCATGAATACTGTCAGTATTCATTTGAGTCCTGTTCCCTTTTTTTAATTTGTTCCAACTCAGTGGAAAGTTTGGAAGATATTATGTAGAGGGGCTTAGGACATGGTCTGTCTGTCTGTCTGTCCATCCATAACACAAAACAGGGAGTCGTTTCGGCGTAACTTTAAGGAGGGAAAGAAGTCACTGCAATTAACAAAGCAATCAATATCAGCCTTACAGCAAATGTGTTCTAACTGCTTGCTTTCCTTCTAGTCTGCTTTAAAGTTTTGTTTTTTTTTGTTCATGTAGGGAAATAGCAAAAAGCCTGTGGTTTAAACTGATACAATCCATTCAATCATCTTGAGATTCTCCTGTCTTGATGCTGTCAGGTTTACCTCTATGCATCTACTGGGCATCAAGATTTGTACTTTCCAAAGCATCAGAAGGCAATCATTATTCTGTGGGCTGCGCCAAAGATGGCCTCTTCTCTTTCCCTTTGCTCAAATGACATCCAAACTTCCTGCTCTTCCTGTTGCTATTTATTACTACAGCCATTAACACCCCCTTTCTCCTCTATGTATTATTGCAGCAATTCCCTGCTTGGACCGTGACACTGATGCATTTAACCTTCTACTACCTCTGCATTATGCTTGGAGTGATTGCAAGCCGTTTATCCAAGCAGTGAACTCTGCCGAACCCCATTCTGAATTAGTGATTTGTGTGATACATTTCTGACAAGGGAGGCTGGTTAAAGGCCTTTCTTTCTCTGGCTGAGGTAAATAGCACATCATAATGTAATCAGCAAGCAGTGCAGGGGACTGAGAAGCAAAAGCACACTCATTGTTCATAAACTATTGTGTATGACCATTGGGATTTTTGCAAGGATCTGATGGTCAGGTGAGGAACATACGCAGTTGCATGTAAAGGAGGAATGGAAAGTTCACTCAAGTTTGGGGAAAGAAAGTTAGGCCAAAGCACTGATTCTGCCCAGTGGTTCTCCTTTGGCCAACTCCAGAATTCTCCAGTTGACCACTAGATGTTAGCAGAGATAGACAAAGTTCTAACTCTTTGTTACCGTCTAGTGGCTGTCTGAATTTTTGCAATTCAGTTCTGCATTCTGATGCATCATGGTCATCGGGAGTCTCAGACAAAAAGATGCTTTTTAAATTGCCTGATCTTTGAGCATTTTTTAGATTTAGAAGATTGAATCTGGGGCTTTCTGCATGTAAAACAGGTTCTCGAGCTACCAAACTGTCTAACAGAAGCTCCTTAAAATTGCAAACTGCTTCCCAGAATTCTCTAGCCTGTTTATGGATATAGACATGGACAGATTTAGGGATTTGTGATGTGAAGAGAGAACATTTTACTGAAACATTTTAATCTAGTTAATAGTGGCTGTGCTTACCCAATCAGGTCAGGTCAAAATTTACCAGATGCTTTTCTGCTAGAGCCTTCTGGAATGAGTGGCATGCAAATATAGCAAATGAATGAATGAATGAATGAATGAATGAATGAATGAATTTCACATCTTGCTAAACTGAATCAGTATTAGTCTTGGTTAGATTTTGTCTGTATGTATGGTTCAGCATTCACTGAATCCAGTCGTTGGTTAGTTTCTGGTTCAATGTATTATGAAAACTCAGAAGATAGGTTAATTATAACAGCCAGATTAAATATGTTGCGTGAATGTAGCCAGTGTTTGCCTTTGACCCTCTGCATACATGGGACACAGAATGCTGGAAAATTCAAATGTTACCTTGAAAGTAGGAACTGGAATATACCCTAGAGGGTTTGTATTCTCTATAATTAATTCTCAGCTTTAATTCTAATCTGGAAAAAAAATGAATTTACCAACTACTGTTCAGTTTTATTTCTGAACTTCCAATTCTTAGAATCATTGTGCATGCATAGCATTTAATCCTTTAAGATTGGCTGTTTTAGAGTTTCAGGACACATGCTAGAGTTTTCATCATCTTATTGCTGCCATCTAGTTGTCATCTGAATGTTACAGCCCAGATCTGGTAGCCCTAGAGAATTTTGGCCCAGCTAGCCTTTTAGAGATCCTCTCCTTCCTTGCATTTTAGCACCTATCCTTCCATGCACTCAGTTGTAGGTAGAAGGGTTGACCATAGCACCTATTCTTCCATGCACTCAATTATAGGTAGAAGGGTTGGCCATACCACCTATCCTTCCATGCACTCAATTATAGGTAGAAGGGTTGACCATACCACCTATTCTTCCATGCACTCAATTATAGGTAGAAGGGTTGGCCATACCACCTATTCTTCCATGCACTTAATTATAGGTTGAGGGGTTGACCATAGATTTGAACCCCAATATCAAACTCTGAGACCTTGATTGTGGCCTCCTGTATGAGAAATGCCAACAGTGGAATTTGTAAGAACCAAGCCTTAAATTTTATCAGAGGTCAAGCAAATCTCCTCTTCACTGGGATCAATTGTGTAAATTGAATCTGGCATCAAACCTGGAAAGCAGTCATAGTTAACCAATGATTACTGAAATTGCTTTGAAGTTCCCAAGACAAAAGCTTAAATAAAATACAGCAGCTTAACCCTGGATAATCCAGTTACCTGGGAACTGCTTTAATGCTGTATGAGTGATCGGGGGAAGAATGGAAGAAGTTGTGTGAGGAATGAAAGTGGATAACTTTCCAGATATTTCTCCTCAGTATTAAGAGAAAACCCGAAGCTGGAGTTTCCAAACCAAGAATAATAGGGTGAACAATTGAATTACTGAGATTTCTACACCTGTAGTGGAATATATACTACCTCATCAACCTTTGTGACTGATAAGAAGTAGGAACCCTTTTGATATGGTCAGTGTGATATAAATATAAGCAACCTGAGATCTTTATTTGGCAAGGCCAACAGATGTATTTCTGCTTGATGAATTCTGCATCTTGGATTTACATTTGGGTTCTGGTTCTCCTTCTGCCCCATTTTTCCTTCTTCTAGCACTGGGGTTCTGAGCTGGGAATCTTGCTTCCAACACTTTCAAGGTAACACTGTTGAATGTTCCAGCATTCTGTGTCCCAAGCTGGCTAGATTGTCCCACAGGTGTGCTCTAGTTCCCATATAGGATAGTACCAAAGCATGGGTGAAGACCTCAAATACTGAGATGTTCAGAAGTAGAGAAATTCTTCTGCCTTTAAAAAAAATGATGCAAGGGACTAACTGGCTTTAGAAATTGCTTCAGAAGAGAAAAGAACTATGGAGAAACTTCTTGGAGGGAACGTGGTGTTATTGCATTTATTTAATGGTGAACTAGCCCAGAGTTGTGCGTGTGTGAGAGAGTCCCATCATTCAAACTCAAGCAACATCACCTAGAAGGAACATCAGTAGAGAACCGTGGGGCTTTTTCTAAAGTTGTGCTTCTGCCTTTGCTAAGAAGTTCCACTGTTCATTAAATGCTAGGGAATTTCAACTTCCTCAATAAATTCAGAAAAAATGACTTGCCACACGACACACATAAAAACCAAGGAGAGCTTCAACCATCTTGTGTTTTCTGACAATATGCTACAGACACCCCTAGCATTCAGGATACACTCATTCTCCAGAATTTAGCAGCATTTCACTATAGGGAGGAAAATGAGGAAGAGTAAGAAAAAGAGAGAGGAACACATCTTACCAAGCAAAGGAGTGTTGTATTCTCCCATTGCAAATTGATGCAAAAGGAGGCTTAATTAACGGCTTTCCTTAATAATGCCCTGACGACTGTCCCCCAGTTTAATTTGCTTTGGAGTAAAGATTAATATAACTGTGCAGCAACGGTTTACAAAGGGGAGAGAAAGGAAGCAGAGCTAATAAAATCTGGAAGTTTACATGGTATATTATTGAGTCTTTCTTCCTGCTTGTCTAGCAATATTTGTTCCTGTGGGAGCAGTTTTCATATTTATTGGATCACTCCTTGAAGCAAAAGCTGACTTTATGGTACCTTGAGAGAGGATTAACATTGGGGCAAAAAGGTGTGCTGGAGAATACATTTGCAATACCGTCTCCGTGGCAGCATTCTGGTGCGCCAGGAAAGTTCCTGACAACGATAATGTTCCTAAAGTTATTAAGTGTGGTGCACAATGAGGGACCAGCAGAATGCTAAGACTAGAGGTGAGTGAAAACAAATTCAAGACCCCAGGTTTGGCACAGCTCAGTATCTGAACCTATGAAACTGCTTTAAGAGACTCAGAACTTCAAAGTTCATCCTGGGGACAGTGACTTGTGTATCATCAACCAGGAAAAAAAGAATAGAGAATGAATGTCTCAGAAAAAAGAGGGCAAAGTGTTTTTTGGGTTTGTTTTACTTTTTTTTGGGGGGGGGGGAGTAAATATATATCCTAAGCTTTCTTATCTATCTATCCACCATCCATCCATCCATCCATCCATCCATCCGTTGGTTTATTTCTCTAATTTTCAGAGATTTCTGATGTTTTCAAGCAAATTAGGCTGATGGTTCAGTAAAGTTGGACCAAGATTTGAAGGATGTCTACCCTGGCCTAATTCCTTTACACCAGTGCCACAAGATGTGTCAATAGAAACCAGCTTCATGCTGCCAAAAGCAAAGCCAAAACAACTATGAATATACCATACTTTTTAGTACAATGAACCACACTCACTAACTGGAGTCTCTAGTTTTGATTCTTAGATCCCTAAGATACGAAATGGGAGGGAAATTTGCCCCAATTCCTGCTGGAAACAGGGAATGAAGGGCTGAACAGATGTCTTCACTGATAGGGCATCCTTCTTATATCCTGAACTGCAAGGTCATGCCTGGGCAGTAGATGACTCAACACACTCCATGACTTGCTTTTTCCCAGCGTGGAAGGAAAATGTTTGGACTGCTGCAGCCTCTGTGGAACTGCGACACTGTTTTATTTTGCAGAAATGGACATTCTATCTTGCTTAGTCTGCCTGGAAAGTGAAAGGGGGAGAAGGAAGGGGAAACCCAGAGACAGCTGTTTATGGATCACCTCATTTCAATTCTCCACTGCAGATTGCTCACGTCCCAATGGCTAAGACAACAATTGTGCTTTAGTGCTCAAGGTGGTGGGAGTCGGGAGACCATCTGAGAAGAGCAAAAGCAGGGGGATCCAGGAAGGTAGAGCAGTAGTATGGAGAGGCAAAGGGTCAAGAGCACTTAGAACAAGTCCACCTAAAGATGTGAGGGATGAGGAAAATATATCCTGGATAACAGCTACAGAAAGAAACAATTCCGTCCCACCTAAGTGCCCTTGAATTTAGCCATTCTTCTGAAAAAACAAAACCTGCTTATGCACAATTTGGAAGGCTGTTAATGATAAGGAAGCTCTTAGATAATAAAGTGGGGGAGGAGAAGAAGAGGGCTGGAAGTTCAAGTGGAGAGGAGAAGCTCCAAGGCGAATTCTGTTGACTTTTGCTGGAATGAACGGAACTTGCTCACTTGTGTTAGAGCTGAAGCTGGTGAGGCCAGAACTAGCTGGCCAGAACTATTATGTAAGCATGGAATTGATGTCTTTTGACTCCCAAGGCCAGAAAAAGAACAGCCAAGAGCCCACTTAGATTATCACATCCTAATCTACCTGTTAATGTGATTGTTGTACAGTATAGTTAAAGGAAAAGGATGAATCCTAGGTACATCAGCTTGAGCTCCTGGAAAAGGTAGGATTTTAAACTGACAAATAATAATAATAATTGCACAACACTTGGAGGAAGGACAAGTGAGGGCATTCAGAATCCTTCTAAACCCAAACCCACCACTCAAACAGGTTCCAAATTGGGTTGGTTTTCAGGCAACTGGGTTTGGTCCAAATGAGCTTTTAATCTGCCAGTGTTTACAGCTGTTTCTTGAATGCTCTGTGGTCTGAGCTTGCTTAGAATGAACTGAGCTATTCTCCCATCTGCTCTTGCCCCCTATTTTGGATATCCAAGACAAATAGACTCAAAGGCATATTTCTAACCCCATCTTCCTTCTTTGTATCCAACATGGTCTTATTTGTTTAGGGAACTTCTGGCGAGATTGGAGGATGGCATTGTGAATCTTGCATTTCTTCTTTTTAAACTTCCAGATCAGGAAATATGTCTCAGTTATTGCTTTGCAATGGACAAGCTTTTTATCTCACTTCAAAGGGAAAAGCAAACGAGGCATGCTAATCCTGCAAATTTCCTTCTAACGTCAATGCCCTTTCTAACTTCCATGGAAGCTAATAGTAATAATGCACATCTCAGCCAACCTCCCACATTCTACATCTGTATTTACTCAGTCTAAAATGAATGTGCTTATCCCATTAGGGTTAATCTGAAATTTATTGCAAGGAGATTTGGTAGTGGAAGAACAAAAGCTATGCATATTTCAAATTAAACTCCCACAATGGCTGAGTTTAATTTTTGTCCTATTAATTCCATGTATGTTATGACTTTACATCAGTTTGTGATAGTTTATTAATAGATATTAATGAAATGGGCGCATAAGCCAGCCAAGGTTAAGCACATTGGAGCCATGTCAGTTTTAGTGGTAACACTACACACTTGTTTAAAGACCTTAAATGGGCTAGATATTGTTAAACAAAATCTGGATAGATTCCCATTAATATTATCGGTCAAATAGGTTTTATGATGTTACACTGGCAAAAGTGATCCTACAAACCAACAGAATTGGCGTTTAGCTCAATAGTTGTGTAAGGAAACAGATGAATTAATGGAGGACCTGGCTATGCATTCACTGTATAGAAGGCACAAACTGTAATACCTTTTGCCCAACAGATTTCAACAGAAGAGACACACATTTTGGAACATGGTGAATTTGGCTAGATTTTGCCCTTTGTTTGATGACCTAATTGTAGCCCATTAGTTCAGACCACAAAACATTCAAGAAACAGCTGTAAACACTGGCAAATTAAAAGCTTATTTGGTCCAAACTCCACTGCCTGAAAAATCAACCTGATTTGGAACCTATTCGAGTGGTGGTTTTGGTCTGGGAGACTTCTGAATGCTCTGGGCTTCAGTCAATTTGGCCTAACCGTTGTGCATTAATTCAACCTACTCAAGATGCATTGCTATTGGACAAAGTACAGTCACTGTAGAGATTTTTCTGGCTGGGGGAAAAATGACCAACGTTCTGTGACTGGATCAGCCACTCTGACTCTTGCAGCTTGATTTCTCAAGGATTTTAATGGCTTAGGCTGCTTTAATCTAAACTAATGTTGCAGCAGGAATTTCTAGAAATTGCTACTCAGCTGGAAGGGCATTTTGGACAACCTTCTCCCAAACAAAAAAAAATCTCTCTCTCTCTCTCTCTCACACACACACACACACACACACACAGAGACAATATAGTTATAGTGGTCACAGTGATGTCCAAGTTTACACTGGTTAAATTAGCTGAAAGTACCCAAGGCCAGAGCACAAGGATTCAGTAGCCAAGAAAAAAGGGAATGGTACCAATAGAAACGAATATGTGTAGCTCAGGGCTGAACTGTGGAGTCCTTGGGGTTCTCTGAGCTTGGTTGTTTTCTTGCAAACGTTTCATTACCTGGCTAGGCAATATCTTCAGTGCTAGAATGGAGTGGGGTTTGCTCTCTGTTTATATACAGTGGCATGCCCTGCCAGTGTTGGTGGGGGTGGGGGTCTTGTTTTGCTCTATTTTTTCTCTCTGGTAGTTCCTTGATTAGGGTATTGTTTATTGCTGATCGTGTGTCTGGTGATAATCTTAGTGTTAATCTCTGCTTATCTGGGTGATGATTTCTGGTGAGGAGATGCTCTGGTCTTTTGTTTCCTTTCTATTGTCTCTTTTGAGAAGTGTGTAGATGTTATTTATCTCTATGTGCCTGTTGTTGGCTGCCTTGTCTGAATACCCAGCTTCCAGGAATTCCCTCGCATTTTTGGATTTAACTTGGTCTAAGATGCTGACAAAAAGGGAATGGAGAAGACCATCTTCCAAAACTACATTACTGTCCATCAATATATCACTTGCTGAAGGTGACAGTCTCATCTGTTCATCTGGAGCTTATGACACATCTTCTCAGGAAGGATGCACAAGCAGGATCCTGGGAAGAGCCTCCGGCAAGATCCTCACCACAGGTTACCACAGAAGCTTGCAGATAGGACCTATAGATAATAGGAAGTCCAGTACTCCAGTATCGTACCTGTGCAACTGGCTCAGGAACTTACCTAACTAGATTGTGGTGAATAAGGAACCATGTAAGAATGGTCTATCTATGTGAGTGTTCTATAATGAGGGAAAAGAAAGAAGGGGGTTTCATTGGTTAGTCAGTCAGTAACCTTACTTAAATAATGTTGGAGAAATGCTTGAAATAGTATTTCATTAGCCAAGGTGTTGGTTCGGAGCTTGTAGCATTGTGCTGTCTCCAGGATAGGTTGGAGACCATTTGACACCTGCAAATAACACAAGGCCGCCACAATGCTGTCTCTTAACCCAAGAAAATTCAATTAATGTATTTTGTAGATTACCATATGGGTCACTGTTGTTATCCTGGCCTATAGGCTATACTTGAGCAAATCCTACTGGGGAAATAGAGATATTAAAAACAAAACCTGAGACCTTGAGCGTAACACAATTTCTAAGCATTCCAGCTCTGCTTTATCAACTTTCATGAATTTACTTTATTAATTCTGTCCAGATTAAATCACAGGAGGTAGGGTGGGGGAACCCAAATCCTATTGCCTATGCATTCTATGTGGGTGGTATTGCTACATCGTTTCAGGTGTTAATATGAATAAACCCATCAGAATTCATCTCCCACTTTATTGATTGCATTGCAGTTTTGCCCTACCTCCAAGGATCTAAGAGCACCACACATCTCCTGCGTTTATCCGTATGTTGATCCTGCTCCATAGGTTAGGCTGAGTAACAGCTGACCCAGGAACAGCCAGCAAGCTTTGTGGCTAAACAAAATATGACTCCTAATCAAAGCCCAAGGCGATACATAGGGAACACCCTTTCAGAATGCTTAAATTGTGCCTCTGGGTAGGATCTGCCTTCTTTCAAAACTTAGTCCAGTGAGTAGCACATTTCGAGCCTGACATAAAACTGGTCACTGTTTTTAATGTACATTGTCAGCAATATTCATAACTACTTTTTTCCCCCCTTTGAGTATTTTCAGCACTTTTTTTTTTTTTGCAGAAGATGAGCTATTCATTCCTTTGCCCATATTTGCTCTCATTTTGAATTAGCCCTCAGTGTTGTCAAAATGTAATAAAATCTGACTGAGAAGCATCGGAGGAAGTCTTGGTCCCAAACCTGATATCAGCTTCAAAGACCTTCATTTGTCCTTATCATATCTTGATTTTGACATCATGATATATCTAATAGTTTGATAGCCAATTTCCTGTTGGTTCCTGATTGGATGGTCTTATGCCTAATAATAAGGGAAGGAAAAGTGAAGCACTCTGACTTTGCTATTTCTCTGTAGGATCCCAGACTGGTTGGAATGATCCATGGCTAATTTGGGAAGGAAAAGGAAATATGAATAAGAAATAAGAAATAAGAAATGACAGGAATCAGGAGAAATAATAGCCTTAACCATGAAAGAGTAATGACAGCTGGTCAGAAATATTTTCCCTTTCACAAATTCCATTTGATAACTCAAATAGTTACTAAAATACAAAACAGGAAACTTGAAATATTCAGCATGAATGTGGAGAGCACTTTTAAGCTTGATTGGGTTCTTCTAGTGCAATTTGTTTCACAAACTACTTGAAATGTGCTAGACTACATGAAATAAGAAGCCATTTTAAGGAAAGTAACAAGGAGTGGGTGGGAATACACTTCCATCTTTCCTGTCAGATATGTTGCAAATTTGAATTCTCAAGGCCTACAAGTTCAGTCAGTGCCAGCCGACCAGACCTGACCTGCTTGAAAGAAGCAGCTTATAGTTTTAGAAACAAGGAGGTCCCTGGGAGAAAGTCCATGGATTGCTGATCTAGCAAGACATATGTTGTGGTGAGGTGAGTGATGGTCTTCAACCAAATCCCCAGCTATTCATGGCAGATCTTAAACAAATGTGAAGGATCTTCCAAGTCCCTCTATGTGGGTTAAGAAAAGTATAGGCAGAGGAGCACAAGGATCTGGAGCCCTCAGTGTTTGCCCAGAGGTAGACATTTCAGCAGATGTGAATTTTCTGACTGCTCATGATAAAAATCAAATTCCTCGTTTAAACGTATAAATGTTAAACCAGAGGCTGGTTCTTCTTTGTAGCTCTCATCTCAGTTAATACATGAGTTACTGCACTGCTGGGTTTTCCTCTACCCTATTTTTATAGTAAACATGGCCATATATCCCATTCTGCAGAACAATCCTTTATTTGATAGACTATGCTATCCAAGCCCACTATAAAAAAGAGCTGAAGATGCTAACTCAAAAGATTACAAGGCAGCTTGTTATAAAGAAGGAAGGACTACTGATCTAGAATACAGATATGAGGGAACTATAAAAAGGCATTTTAGTAAGGACTTCTCAAACCTTTATAACCTAGAATTCTTTCCCTGGCTGTGGTCACAGCAGAAAGAGTTTCAAGCCTGAAGAGGTGTGCTAAATGTGCGCTTGAGTACTAGAAAACAGTAGCAAGGCAATGACAAGAAGTCCCAGTTCAGATTCCAGCAAGATGCAGTCATACAATGCAAAGGCTAGGTTCCATAAGGCAAAGAAGTCCAAGTTGGACCCTGGAGAACTCTTCATAAATTTAGGATGGAGAATTGTGGATATGAACCAAGAAGCCAGCTCAGCTAGAGCTTTGATGAAATCTTCTGTCTGGGTAGCAACCCTGGGTGGGCAAAAATGAAAGGATTCTGGTTGGCTTCATTAGCCAATAATTCCAGTGATGCTAAGGAGACAGATTCTGGTGGGACTTCGAGGCTGGAGTCCAAAGACAAAATAACGCTGGCAAGCTGAATAGCTGCTAGTAATCTTATTGGTGATCATCTTGTCATGAAATTTCCAGAATAATGGGGATGCGTGGGGCTAATTCTGAAGACGAATTCAGATTTCAATCGGATTATTCTTCTCAATCTATTACTCAGTTTAGGATTAAAACTAAACCTAGGGACCTGACTCTTTCTCAACGTGCACGGTGTAAAGCCTAGTTTACCCAACAGGGTCATATGAAAGCTAAAATTGAGCTTGAGCTGTTCAATTTCAGACTATAGGTGGGGGCGTAACTGTGGAGAACATCTGGGGAGGGCCTCTCTAGATATCTGTATGTTCTAATGGGAAGTAGACGGTGATCACAGAATGGATTTTTCTCCCCCCAGAAGTCCTTTTTAATCCATAGAATTTACCTGGTATCAACCAAGCACTGGATCAAAATAATTTATTTTGACTCATGCTTTATTTGCAGGTTAATTATGAGATTTTCTAGCATTTTTTAAAAAAATATTGCTATAGGGATTTTTTAATGCTTTAATTTTCCTGCAGGTTTTGCTGTTTTATTGCTGTGCTTTAGGCTTGCTGCTGAATACTATCATGTTGTACATTCCGTTTCGTTTTCAGACATGGGAGCCATCTCGTGATTTTTCTTCCTATAAAAAGAAAAGCAGGGCTAGATGCTGCAAGGACATGCTGATTGACTAAATTCAAGGGCCTTTTCCTGTAAGAGCCACGTGATCTCCCATCTTCCCTCCAAAGTGGTGCAGCTCAAGGCTGGTTTAATTCTAAACCCAACCAAAATGGGTTTGGCTGCATTTCCTTCTAGTCTGAAAACTTCAGTTTTGGTGCTCTAGACTTAGAACTATTCATTCCACTGTATGGGTCCCTTTCTGAGAATGGATCTTTTCAAATATTTTATTTCTCTCTTTTTATGCTACAGTACTTGCCTGCTTGAATGCAATTTTTTCTCCCAGCCTTTCTGAAGGCAGCTCCCTTTTACTCTACCTTCCCATTGATCTGCATTTCAGTCTTTCTGAGCGAGGTCTGTTTCCCCTCTTTGCTGTTTCACAAACAGTTTATTCCTCAGGTGCAACTGTAACAGGAATAATTTCAAAGAAGAACAAAAGGGGGGAGGGAATAATGAATTCTTATAAAATGCCAAGCTTTCCTTAAAAAAATAAATGACCGAGCTGCAGCAGAGGCCTCATTAAAATACAACGAGATTAGCAGCCCTCATACCTCTCAATTATTAACAATGTACTTGTTCTCCAGAAAAGTAGCCATGAAAATTTAAAACAGATGAAAATGGTTGTTCACTTAAAACTGCTCAGTTAATCTGTGAGTAATGTTTTATTCAGAAGTGTTAAATGAACACTGCAAAGTTTGATATGCGATAATCCATCATTCATATGGCATAACATACAAAGATCAATAGAGTGCCATGCCCAGAAGAGCGGCGGACTTGGCAGCTTGATGCGAATGGGAGACCTGGGCACATAATTCACTGGGCAGCCAGAATCAATAGGAAGCTTCAGAGTTGATAAACCAAGAGATGCCAGGATTTTACAACCTCCAATCAGACCTGGAAGGGTCTCAAGCACCGTGCACTAAAGGGGGCAAGGAGGCCTTCCCACTCAGGGTTGGAAATTGCAACTCCAAGCCAATAATTCAGGTGGGTTAGATAGAGTCTTAAGCTCTATCCCCGCTGTGGGGGTCCAGGAAAACAAAGCTACATTCAATATTTACAGGAGACTTCCTAGGGTTTCTTTGCACCGGTTCCTCTGTTAGAGTTTTGCTAATTCCACCCAAAGAAAAAATTGGTGCCTTTCTCTGCATAGGACTGAATGAAAAAAGGAGAGGGAGTTTGTTATTTTTCCCATCTCTTCTCTTGTATCAGTGAAGGAGATCTTTTATCCTCCATTGCTCTATTCAGATGATTACTATATTGGTCCTCGCAGGTCCATCTGGCCAAGAAACATCTGGCCAAGCAGATTGATCTCTGGAAGACCTGCAGCTTTGTTATTTAATTAATTAATTAATATATCACATTTATATAGCTGCCCATCTCACAAACTGACTCTGGGCTATGTTTATTTGTTATTTAAGTTATTTAAATTCGAGGAGGAGGAGGAGGAGGAGGAGAAGAAGGAGAAGAAGGGGAAGGGGAAGGGGAAGGGGAAGGATCCATGAGCATGAGACAACTCACAGAATCACTGCTGTGAGACGGGCAGCCATATAAAGTCTTTAAATAAATAAACAAACCCTACAATTTAAAAGATGCAAGATACAAGGAGGAGGGATTGTGGGAGAAGGGGCAATATGCAAACTCAGAAACGAGCCCATAAACGATCAGTTCTTAGTCATAGCCAACGAGGATGAAAATGGTTCAGATAATATGACAAAATGGCTGATGGCTTAGTGATATTTGAAATGAATGAGTGGGGACTTGTTTCTCCACAGAGGGGACCAAATCTCCCTTCTTCTCTTCTGGTTACAATTTTTATGCAGGGGTTCCATGAGACCTGAAAATTATGTCAAGGGTTCCTCCAGGGTAAAAAGGCTGAGAAAGGCCAGTTTAGCTATCTGCAACATGACTGGATGGAATCAGTTTAACTTTTTCTGTGACTGTTTATTTTTGGGGTGATGGATGGGGCTATACATTTAACCCTTTGGGGATTAGTTGATCTTAATATTGTTCTTACTAACCTCCCCTATTGGCTCAATTAAGCAAATTGTCGAAACAGGACTTATAAGCAGTTGGACTTGCAATAGTTTCTCCTCTACTTCTACATTTTGGACCAGATGCTACCAGAAATATAGCTGACTATGATATTTTTCTGGGTGAGTGAAGGACATCACTTTGTTCTGCACAGAATTCCCATCAGCTAGGTTAGCTACAGCAGAATTTCACAATGAAAAAGGATTTTCTTCTCCATTTTATTTTTGCAACTCCTGTAACTTCCAGAACTTGATGCTGTGAGAATCAAATGTGTAGATCAAAATTATCTCTTCAAAATAAACTTTGATCACCTCTTATCCAATTCCATTAACAAACCAGGGCACCATGGACAATTGCCAGTCACTAATAAGCAGGCAAAGTGCATTGCAAACAAGACTGAGGATAATTCAGTTTGTTTTTTCCTTGTTACAAATATCCAAGAACTGCCAGACTTCTGGAAGGAAATAGGCACCAGATTCTTTTGCTAAGGTCTGGAGGCACTGCCAATGATGTCAAATGAACATTTGGTTGCTATATACAGAAGGGGGGAAAAAAATTGAGTGTCCCTGTTCACTCAATAGACAGAAGGGGCTTCTGGGTATGGTTTATTATTTTCTTGGTAGGAATCCATTTGGGAAATATCAGGAGGCAATTGGAAAGTTTACATTGGGATCTAACAGGAATTAGGGTTGTGTCAAATAATCATAACATTTATGTTTCAAATTAAAAAAAAGTAAGGAGTTAGTGGCTGCTGCTTATTATGCTTGAGGTCAACCTCAACCCCAGCTGCTTGCTTCATTTTCCTGATTTGGCACCTGGATGAGTCCAAACAATCAGCGATTTCAGACCCAACCAGATTTGCTTGCTTGATCAGGTTCCCAAGGACAGGTTTAAGTGTGAGAGGAAGAAAAGCAATGTAGGGATGGCTTTGCGTCATCCGGTTGAGAACATGCCTGAAAATGTGAAAAATGTGAAAAAAATGTGAAAAAACCCCCTAGGAAACTGAATGTTCACTTATGGTAGTTGTCCACTGTGGACACACTAAGAATGACAAAGAGAAGAAAGAAAGTAAAAAGATCAATGATCAATGGGACTTTTCAAGGCTTTTCATAAGCATAGAACTTTTTCGTTGATCTCCAAAGTAATTAGAAATCCCATTTTGGGACTACTGGATTGACATGAATCTAATGAGCACATAAATGGCTTTAAATGATTGAACTATGCCTCTGGCCACTGAGGTCACTCATTGATGGACAGTAAATTATCACTTGTCTCTTTCCATAATCTTCCCCCCAAATCAGGAGTCTGGTAGCATTTTTTCCCACTAACGCATTTTATTAAGCGCCAGAAGATTTTGTGATGAGAACTCATGAAAGCATATGCCTTTACATAAACATTTATGAGTCAGAAAAGGTGCTACCTGACTTCTGATTTTTTGCCACCATGGACTAACACAGCTGTCCTCCTACATACTATTCTCATTGATTTGCTGAAAAGCTAAACCATTTGCTGACTTGCTTTGCTTTTTGGAAAGAGGCTATGCAGTATTTTAAGTCTGGTATAAATTATTTCCAGTGATCATCATATTTCTTCCTAGCTAATGATCACTGATGGGATCAGGAGATACATGGTTCACTTTGGTAAACCAGGCCTACTCTGTACAATACCTAGCATAATGGTAAATTATCTCTGTTGTCTCTGAAAAGAAGTAGTTGAGTTGGATGTTCATGGAGTTGGCCAACAAATCCATCTTTGTCAATTAAATGCCTGTCAGGAAAAGGGAGGTTCTTAACACTGCTTTGCAGTTAAATAAGAGGCTTGAAAATGGATCTAAATCAGCAGCCCAAGTCTTGGTATCAGCTGACCTTACCATTTCCACCCATTCAGCCAAGATCTGCCCAAAAGTTACAAGGCAGAAAAATTTAGCTCTCAGCTTTCTTTAGAGATCCAAAAAAATCCAATATGCAGACGCAATGGATGAGCGCCAAGCCAGGCCTTTTGTTTTGTGTCTCCTCATTGATTTTTACCTACTTTTGTTGATGAAGCTGCATTTACAATGAGCGATAAATCCATTAGACAAACATGACACTCCATTATTCACCATGTTTCCATCACCCGGAAGATGCAAGCTTGCAGAAGGGCAGGAAAGAATCAGCAGTGGATCTTCTAGAGAGGGCTAGTCTCTTAATAGCTTCCTTCTCTGGGATGATGTGCAAACAAGTACAGTGACAACAGATGCTTATGTCTCCAATAATGAAAGCAGTTTGCTAGGGAACCTGAGTCAAGGTGTGCTATCCTGGACCTCCAGTCAAGGGGCAGATCTTTGCCCTTTCTGCCTGGCCGATCACCAGCATGGCCACGCATCACCTCCTGAGTGCAGGAATAGGTAACTTTGTCTTCCTCCCACTCTCAGCCCATTGCAAATGCACCCACATCTGTGTCTTCCAGCTTTGATTCAAAACTGCTGTTTTTTGATCTGAGCCATGTTAAGCCCTCCAGAGCAGATGGTCTTCAGCATGTTGTTCTGCTCTAGTAGCACCCTGGCTTTGATTGGCTGCAGGCCTGGCATGGCCCCTCTTGTCCAGCAGCTGATCGCTACCCTGTACAGCCATTTCAACCTGGGCTGCCAGGCAGCTATGTTTTCTGCTGGTCACTATTGCTAATTTTGTTCTGTTCTGTTTTAACAATCTTGTGGTTGATCCAACAATAGTCATGAAGTCAGTGAATTATCCTCAACCCTAGAAGCTCATGCTCCATTCACATGTTATATCTCCCTTTCAGTTTCTTCCCCAAACAATACTCCCTTTGCTCAGTCTCTCTCTCTCTCTCTTCCCCCCACCCCCCCAAAAAAGTACTGCAAAACTTCCCTTCCCTTTTTTATTTTTTAAAAAACATCTTTAAACTGTAATGGAAGAATGTTGTTACTTTGCTTCTATGAAGGTGAACTATCATGTATTCCTTGCTCCCCTCCTTGCCATGGACCTACAGAGGAATGTAGGAATGAAAAAAATCTGTTCCATATTGTTTTGATGATGGCAGGAGGAGGAGGAGGAGGAAGGGTCTGTTTTAGTGTTAGATAATGTGTGGAGGGGGAAGGAAGGCATGTTGTGCAAACATCTGGGAAAGCAAAGGAAAGGCTTAGATACTAGTGAAAAAAGAACAGTCTCTAACTGGAAAATGCAGATTCTGGTAGATTAGCCCACACAGGCTCACCATCCCTGCCTTGGTGAGAAGAGCAAGTAGTAGAGGAATGACCAGTCAGGTCTTGGGGTGGCTGTAGCCCAGACTGAGCACCAGCCTGGCCCTGTGCCAACCCCCTGCAATCTGGACTGGAATGTCTGAAGATGGCTTCAAAAATAGCCAGGAGCAGCATGGCAGACAAGCAATTTAGGCTGCAATGCGAAATTGCCACTCTGGGATTAGAGTGTTTAATCTGAATCAGCAGAGCTCTTGGTATATTTAGATGTTCTTAGTGCCAACCCCACTGAGCATTTCTGGAAACTCTTCTTGCCTTCCAAAGGCAAGTCATTTCTATATCTCCTTAAATAGTGGGGGAAGCACTTTTGGGAAAGATGTTGTTACAGATTTTGGGGAGCCAAGAAATACCATCATTCCTCATTGATCAAACAGTTAAACAAATATGACCTCTTTGCCTCCCTGGTGTCATCTCTCCTGGAATACATTTCTGAACTGAGGTGGGGGGGGGGGCACATAAAGCTTGGAGAATTCACAACAAGCTTGGAGGTATATGTGGGAAGATCTCCAAAGCTTTTTGTTTTCCTTCTCAGAAACTTCTGAAGTAGCATTCATGACAAATTCAATAAGGCAAATTGGGCAGTGCATTCTAAGAAGAGCAGGTAGCTGGGGAAACTGCATTGGTTTAGAGGGAGGTAGAAGAATCATCTGATCCAAAGAATATTCCCTAGTTTCAGTAACAAAGCTTCCTTGAAATATCTCAGATGGTTAGCCCTGGGAACAGCCCATTTCATTTTGAAACCTCTCCCCAAACTAGAGATGAACCTACTAAAGCCCATCCTTAGCTTCTCATCTGCGGCATTAGACATACCCCCCATTCCCAAATAGGGCACATGACCAGTTCAATCTGACCAGTGCGTAATGGGCTGAGGGCATCCAACTTCCCAAGTTTTCATGCGCATTTCTGCTGTCAAGCCAGCCTAATAAAGAAATCATCTTTATTTACCACTTCTCTGCCTGCCTCTCGCTCTCTGCCAGTCCAACTAATCTGATCTAATTCAATTTAATCTAACCAGCCATATGTAGCAATCCATACAGGCACCCCCTTGAGAATCATAAAGACAAATGCAATCATTTTCTGACCTGGAAAAATGTTGATGAGAACTAGGTTAGCTAATGGGAGGCTCCTCTGCCAAGTATGCAAAGGTTTTTCAAGGTTGAAAGCATGGCTGCCTTCAGCACTGGATCATTTTTATCCTGGCATTCTTTCATTCTCTCACCATATCCCCTCTCCTTGCTGAAATGTCTGGGTTGCTCTGTTGAACAATCCTTGAGTTGCAGCTTTTCATGTGGAATGGCACCTCTTGTTCTTTTGGTTTCATTCCTCTCCAAAACTGTCCCACATTGGGAATTTTTTACCCCATGTTTTAGAAGGATGGATAAAATCTGGCCCTTTATTCTGGTGGAGTTTTCCAATACCACTTTAGTTACTCGTAGAAACTCAGTAGAATGTTTCAGCTGCCTTTCTAGAGGGACAATTATGTTAGCTTCAAGCAAAAGAGCAAAGAGACATAGGACATCTTGAGACCTAATAAGTTTATTATATCATCAGCTTTTAATTTACAGGATGGCAGGTTCCGACTGAATGTTAGAAATAATTTCCTAATAGCAATTTGACAGTAGACCCAATGACCCAGAGACGGAATGAGCTCCTCTAAGTGCCTGGTTTGCTTTAATTTGGATTCTTGCATTGAGCAGGTGGGTTAGACTCTGTGGCCTAAATAGCCCTGTGCAACTGGATGATTCTATGATTTAACCCACTATGATTCAACCCACTACAGCACAAGCTATGAAACCCAAGCTATGAAAATGATAACACTGCCAGACGTTAAAAACATCTCAGAAACAACTAACAGGCTATTACAACCGCACAGCATCACTGTAGCACACAAACCCATAAAGCCTTCCAAAACACCTTAAGTAAACCAAAAGATCCAGTAACCCAAGAAGAAAAAACAGGAGCCATCTACAACGTACAGTGTAAGGACTGTAACAGCCAGTATGTAGGACAGACAGGCAGAAGGCTTGCAGAGCACATCCATGAATACCAACTAGGAACCAGAAGACAATGTTGAAAACTCACAACACATGGACAGACTCAACCGTAGTTTCAACTGGGAAACTGTGAGCATCCTAGACCAAGCTTAATCCAAAAATGCTAGGGAATTCCTGGAAGCTTGGCATTCAGACAAATCAGCCAGCAATAGAAATAAACCGTATTTACACATCATTCAAAAGAGACAATGAAAAAGCTAAGAAGGAAACAAAAAGACCAGAACACATCCTCTCCAGCAACTGACACCCAGATAAGCAGGGATTAACATCAGACAAACAATCAAGCAGGAACCGATACCCTAATCAAGGAACTACCAAGGAGAAAACCACACCGTCACCAACACTGGCAGGGCAAGCCACTGCATATAAACAGGGAGCAAACCCCACACTCAATAACACTGATGATGTTACCTAGTCGGGTAATGAAATGTCTGCAAGCAAACAACCAAGCTCAGAGAGCACCAAGGACTCCACAGTTCAACCCTGAGCTACATATATTCTGTTCTATTGGATTCTATGATTTATGGACTACAGCTACTTCATCAGATTGATAGAATATTATTCTGAGCAGAGACATTATTGGCACCCACATTGGTGGTGGAGGTGGAAGGAAGATAATCAGTGAGGAAATGAATGCAGGAGATGCAGACTGTGGTTATTAATTTTTGACAGTGCCATTTGCAAAGTAGTTGTTAGGTGTGACACAACTGCTCTTGCGTTGCTGAGTGGATTAAAAGATGTCGTGCAATAAGAATGCTTTTTTTTTCTAGAAGAACATAATTAAACTTCTTGGAGAATTCTAGCTCTGCTATTTTATGATGAAATTGGTTCAGCATCTCAAAGGAATGTAGACTTGGACTGAATTCCAAATGTCAGGAACTGCTTTGTGTGAAAATTTCAAGATGGCCATGGGGTCCTATCAAGTCAGTGGGAAAGAAGGACAGCTAGTCCGAAAGTGAAGTGTTCTTGAGAAACCCAGCCTAGCTCCTAACCACAAATGTGACTACTGGCAAGCCAGTTGGAAAAGATTTATATGCTATTTGTATAAAAGTTTGCAACAAAGCTCAATCAGTAAACTTTTTTGTGCTTTATTAAACCAACTCTCACTTTGTGTGTGTCTGAAATTATTGAAGGCAACAGCTCCAAAATTACCTGAAATTTCTATTTGTTCTCCCTCTGTCAAAAAAAAAAAAAAAGCCAAATAAATCCTAATTTAAATGTTGAGAGACAGCATATATCAACAATCCATGATGCTGCAAATCAGGTGTGTCCTTTCCTTGTTAAATAAATCTTTTCTCTCCCATGCACAAGAAATCAATAATTCTTGGTGCCTTGATAGATTCCAAATTCTGCTGAAACAGCAAAGCTTCATAAAACACCAGTCACGATAATGTAACATTGACCATCCTGTGGATTTCAGCCCAAAATATGGCAATACTAGGACAAGTCCAAACTACAAGAGTTTCGGTATGTGTCTCTAACAGCACAATTGCAGCCAGTCCTGCTACTTCATGCTATTTAGACAACAAAATATTGAAGTCACAGATTTGCATTTAATCAAGAGGAACATAGGAAGTTCTCATGTATATGATTAATAGTTATTTCAGCTTTTTCACTTGGGTTTCACTGGTTTATATTTTTGGTGGCTTTCATTGTCAGCCTTTTGGCCCTGAGAGTCTGATGATGATGATGATGATGACGACAATGATGATGATGTAAAGTTTGGTCTGCCTTCTCCACCAATGCTTCAGGCCTGAGTCAGAGATCTTTCCCATCCTCTGCTTTTTTATGCTTTTAACCAGAACTACTAGAAATTAAGCCACAATCTTTTAGCATTCAAAGTTAACCTTCTGCTAAGGCCCTTCATATTGTCCCCTCTTCTCCTCCAGGATTGTAGCATCAACATTGTATTTCTCATGTTGGTACCTAGAATTTCAATTTCTTCTTACAACTTCTTACAGATATGTTTTACAGTGTTGAGCCCTCTGATACTTCAATAGGATGTCCCCTCTCCTTTCTCTTTCCAGCACTTGCTTTTTCCAGGACTTTATTCCACCTCTCCTTTCTTCTTGTCATACTTCCTTTGCTTTCAAAAGCAGCTTAAAGAACTAGGTCTCTGGAGGGCTTCCAGAAGAGAAATGTCTCATGTTGCTCAGTCAATCACTTTCACTGTAATAGTAATAGTAGGATATTTTACACAATACATCCTGAAAAAGGAATTTAAGACCACCAGATTGAGACTACCGATGACCATTGATGACAACCAAGAAATATGGACCTACTAACTCTTGGCTGCCATCTAGCCTTTTGGCTAGAGAGCCCTAAGGAAATTCAAGCTAGTAACTCCCTACAAAAAGAGGAAAGAGGTGATCTTAACGTTATTTCACAGCCTTTGCCTGCCATTGCAAGGCTCACTCAAGAAATGTGGTTGCTCTAGATGTTATATATGTAATCACATCAGACAAGTAGAAAGCAATTTTTCAAAAAGGCTGCTCTTTTAGTAAAATCTACTAAGGGAATGCTATAGCCCACTTTAACACTATTGTGAATATTACGTTCAAACAAAATGATGCTATTTAGGGGAAATGCAAAAGCAAACCTGGGAAGATTACTTCAATCACCTCTTGAATATGAGAACCTTCTGAGTGACTCCTGACTAGGCATTTTTTTATCCTCCCCATCTCATCCCTATTGCTTCCTTTGTTCCACCGTGAAGTTCAAGTGAGGAGAGACACACAATTGTCTCCATGTCTACCTCCTTGAGCTCTAGAGGCAAGGTGGGATGGAAATCCAAAGATAAATGATACATAAACAAAGGGAAGGAAGTGACACAGAGTTGGTGGCAAATTCGATTGGAGAAGATTGGACCCCTAAATATGTGCTTAATCCCCCTATTCTCAATTAACTAGTTAATGTTTACTGAAGTCATAGACCAACATCATCATGTTCACAGTACGTTGTGTAGCCAATGACTGGGACTTAACTCCTCCTCCTCCTCCTCCTCCAGTTGCTCATATTCATTCTTCTGCAAAGATCAGTGGACTCCAGCCCTGCTTTCACTGCCATATAACCCTTATTACAAAAATGTCTCTCTTGTTCTATCCTCTCCCACTCCTATGAAACATAATAGATATATTTATTCCAGAAAACTGCTGCCCTGCAGAATGAAAGCCACACTTCTTCCACCACAGCCCCAGAAGGTCCTATTTGTTGAAGCTTCAGGCCATCAACCTGTATTGATAAAACAGCTCCTGCAAAGAAAAATGGCTTTGTTTATTGCTGCCTGATGCTTTGTACTCCTTATACGGGAGATTTTCTTTGGTATTAAGTAGAACTGAAATGGTTGAAGGAGCAAAAGAACTGCTGAGTCATTTCAGTTCTCCAACATCTATCCTATCATCAGGAGAGCTTCTCTTGCTTTTTCAAGAAATGTCCTGGTGGGGCTGGTTTCCTCCTTTTATTAAGAAGTAGTCCAGAGTCATCAAATTTGAAAGGAATATAACACATATGAATAGTATCTAGCTTAAGGGGAGAGAAGCAATATCCCCCATTTCTCCTTTTTCCCAACCCCATTTTGGCATTGGTAGTATTATTCTTGATCAAGGAAAGGAGTGGGATTAAAAGCATTGCTTTTTGCTCTGAAACCAGAAAACTGCAATTGTCTTTGCAAACCCAACTTGAATCTTAACTACATTGCACCAATACACCGACTTGAAACTGCACCTGCAGACTGAATTCAATGAATGAAACTGAGATTCTTAATGTAAAATGTTATTCAATAACTGTGGGTTTCTCTGATAAGCTGCATAATATTGAAACAAAACAATGTGGAAAACAAATTACAAACATTCCTGTCTAGACTATACAAAATAAGACTTTCTCTACGTTACTGTTAAATATTACATTGCCACCTGCAACTGGGTTTCCAATTTCACCTTCTAAATATCATTTTGAATTAGAATCTGTGCCTTCTTTCTGTGTCATATATTTCTCTCATTTAGAACCTGGTTTCAAGTATTCATTAGAGCTTTGGGCTTAGCTACATGGGGGCAACAGTTCCTAACATGGCAATTTGCTTTCTGTCAAAGCAAATACACAAGTAGTTGATATGGTGGATCCTTCTGTTCCTAGCCTATCAAAGTGGACTCCACAAACAGATTTCTAACTTTATTAAGACAAAGCAAAGCAATTGTTCCACTATTTCTTGAGAAGGGTTTGAATTTTATCTGCCCAGCATTGCTAAATCCACTGCAGGTTTCATCTATCAGACGTTGCCAGCGTGGATCAGTTTGTGAATTAAAAGTTTCAACCTGTTCTCATGCATGAATAATAAAACTGTGTGAAGCTTCAGTTTGAAGATGATTCAATTGGATCATACACTGGAATCAAATGATTGTACCAAATAACCAAATTCAGTGGGAACTGAATAAGGTACCTTTGAACTGTTTTGAAGATGTGATGGATTTTTAAACATGTAACCACCTATTTTTTGCATGGTCTGTCCTGGATTGCTTAAAAACAGCAAAAGAAGCTGGATTTGATTGGTTCCCGGTTGTCCTTCATGACCTTCCCCAGATTTCCAACACTTTTGACCTCTGAATTCAGTCAATGCTGAGATCCAGCATTGAGTTTTTAAGAGATCCTGAACAAAGCTACTTTCCCTTTCCCCCAAACTGAGCATACAATCCCCCAGTTTCTTTGCTTCCCATTGTCCTCTCCTGTGCTCCATTCTTAGCAAGCATTTCCACCTTTTCTTTCTCTCTTTTGGCTAACTTTCACAAGAAGGTGGGTGTGCCCAAGGTCTTCATTTTTCCCCTTTAAAAGGAGAGAGAAGGACAATGAAAAGTTCAGGGTCCTGCTGTTGCTGTTTTTTTTAAGTTGTGTGTGGGACAGAATTTCAGGTCCTGCTGCACTGGAGGAACTTTGCTTGGTGTGGTATAGTACACTTAGCAGCACCCCTGGGATCAACCTCTTTTGAAAACAAAATCTTCACCAACCCCTTTTCCTGTATATTGGAGAATATTATAATCTATCTTAGAGATGCTAAGTAGCCACATCAGGAGCCAAGTATATAAACATGCTGGGAGTAAAATTGGCAAAGGAAGCTATACGAAATCATTTTGCTTTGCATCTGCATGCTTTCTCAGCCTTTTTGAAATAAAATGAATATTTCAGGGGGCAGTCCCCTTTGTACTCTGGTCTAATCACCTCTTCTTTCTGGTGCACCCTGAAGCAATTGATCTCTTTTTTTCTTCTCATTGGCATCCCTGCTTCCTCTTCTAATTCAGTTTAGTCTTCTGTGAAATTGTTTTCTCTGCAAAGGCAGAGTTTCCACGTCTCTTGTAACTTCACTAAAATAATCCTTGGCTATGGGAAGGGGTGGAGGGAATACTTAGCTCAGTCAGAAGGTGGAAGACCAGTGAAGCTTGTGACTTTGTGACAGCAGAAATCCTGTGGATTTAAACTCCCTTTAAAAAAAAAAAAGGACGCTCTTTTCCCCTGGAAAATCAAGCACTGTGTGGGGCGCCTGTTAGGACCTTTATACATACAAAGGAGCGCATGACTGAATGATGTTCTTCTAGGAACTCCTCACGTGGAGGAAGTGATCATCCAAGCAATCTAATCCTCTGAACTCAAATGAGAGAGAGGACAATATCTTGGAAGAAAAGATTGGATTTGCACATAGCAAGTCCTAGATTTAGCACACTCCTCTAGTTAAATGGCTATGTGGCATTGCCAGGAAGGAGAAACACCTTGGAGACCTCCTCCTGGATCAAGATGGATGCAGGGAAAGTTCTCATTAGGATTAAGCAGTTTTTCATACTCGGGGCAGGCAGGCTTTTTTTCAGAAAAGTTTTTGTGGGCTGTCACTCATTGGGAAAGGCCACCTTTTCAAAGTAGAAGATCCTGGGTTCAGTTTGTGGCAACTCTAAGGAGAGCTTGAAGGTATTTTTGTGTGATAACCTACAAATAGATGCTAATCAACATAAAGCAGAAGAGAAAGACCATTTCTGGTGTGTTGTATCCTATTAGAAGCCCACTCTTGGCAAGATGGAGGTAAGGAAAATGAAGGTTAAAAGAGTGGAGCAAAAAGGAGGCACGGTCAGAGAAAAAAGGGGCAGATTCCTCTTCAAAGCTGTTCAGTAAAAGGAACCAGCATAGGTAGGATTTTCTCCCCTGCTTCGTGAGAAAAGGTTAACAGGTTTGCTTTAAAACTAGACTGAGATGCTAAATTGAGACTTAAACATTTACGTCTTAAGTATTACAAATGTATTCTTTTATTTAGGCATGAAGATCGATCAAAAAAGCCTTACAAATACAATCAGAAGCATAGCAGTTCAAGCCTAAGGATCCCAAGTCACCTTGATGGACAAATCTGTTTCACTTTTCCCACACATTCATTTTTTTCTTTTTCTTTTGCAAACATTCCATCTGCCCCTTTGCTTTCTCATGTATTCCATTAAAGGGAAGCAGGTTTGGAGCAACAACTGGAGGAAGATGGAGTGCTCTAACCCTTGAAATACTAGAGGATGCCTGTAGTTTCTGGTCTCGATCTTATAAAAATATTCAGGATATGCTGTTTTCCAATGAACTTCCCTACCTGTGCCATAATTCCTTGTTCATCTAGACCAGACCTACTGTAGCTACTGCAGAAGTAGGACCTCTCTGGTGTGGACCTCTCTGGTGTGGCACCTTCCTCTCAAACAGCAGAGGTCTGTTGACCTGTGTCGAAGCTTTAGAAAACCAGTCAAAATTTCTTTAGCAAGCTAGGCTTTGGTGAGCAAGGAACAGATCCTTTATTTAATATTCTGGTCTTTAATTAACTGCTTTTGTGGATGTGCTTCTGAATATTGCTATTGATTTTTAAATTTGAAGCCACCTCAAAGATTATTGAGCCCAGATTGCAGGATATAAATGCAGTAAATATTTAGCATGCTATCCACAGATTCCTTTATGCAGTTAAAAAAGAGAAAGGAAGAGAGAGAGAGAGAGAGAAGAAGCCTGTTGGGTACCAAAGGAGATTTCTGCAGGCATGCTGTTGCCTTCCTGCTCCAGTCTTAAAGCTGACTTTTCAAGCTAATCTTCCAACCTCCCACTTTTCTCAATTTAGAAAGGTAATAGCAAAAATAAAATATTTTTAATGACTTCCAGAGTAAGTGATCAATATCAGGAACTCACAACCCCCTTAAGCTTGCCCCTACTCTTATTATGCATGATGAGCTTCCCCATTCCTCTCCAGTACCTTGACTTATTAGTGTAGCAAAGGTTGCACTAAGGTTTCTGGTACCCGTATTCATAAATGTGATAGATGGAGATATAAAAGAGAATATGTGTAGCTCAGGGTTGAACTGTGGAGTCCTTGGGGTTCTCTGAGCTTGGCTGTTTTCTTGCAAATGTTTCATTACCTGGCTAGGTCACATCTTCATGGAGACATGGATGCAGGCTAGAAGATTGGCTTTAGGTCCAGACTAATAAAGTCTCCTCTAGCATGAGAAGTTGGAAAGTGTGGAGAAAGACTAGCAATGGCCCTTGATTTCTTCCTAAGCAGGGACATCTCTATGCTGCCCTTCTGGAGTCACTCACCTGGGTGCACAATTCTCCATGGACAGTATCTCAGGACCCTACTGAGCCATAAAGCAAGTTCAAAGCCAAAATCACCTTCTACCTTTCCATATTCCATGCAATTGGAATTGGTGCAGTTAGGTAAGTTTAGGCACTGGGCTTAGTGATCTTATAGGGGAGAAATTGAATTTACTGGTATTACCCACACTGACCCTTTATTGATCTAAAGTTTAGGCTCCCTCTGTCCTTTCAATTAAATGGACCTTTGCACTTCTACTTGACAGCGCTACCCTGGTAACAGATCTCCTCCTTGCAACCTTTGGAAGAAATTATTGGGTGATTTGGTGCATGAAAGGGAAAGAAAGAGGAGGGTGAGGAAAGTTAAATTGTAATAGTTTTTGAAATTATATTTTGCAGCTTGTTGTTTAGTTTGGATGAAAGAGTGGATGTTACTGAGAAATAGAAGGCTTCTGGAGCTAGGAGGATATGACTTGAGATTCAGGTGGCATGGATATTTATGGTATGACAAAGCTAAGGTTAATGTAGATCATTTTGTCAGAAATGCCATATCGAGAATATGAAATAGATATAAACTCAGGTTGTGCCTGAAAACAGTTTGTGGCTCTCAGCAAAAGAAACGTTTTATAGATGAGAAATGATAAGTAAGCACAAATGGCTAACTTATCATAAGATATTAGAATTTTGTCAAGGGGAATATAAAATAAAATCAAGAGAAGATCTGGTAGCAGGACATACTTGTCAATGTTTTCTTATATACAATTATTAGAAAAATGTAAGGTAGACAAAATAACTTTTGGTTTTGAACAATGTAAGATTGAGATTGAAATAGAACTGTGTACAAATGATAAACATGTTATTGCTAAAATGTATAAAATTTTGCTGAAATTTGAAACAGAAGAAGAACAAGTGAAAGAATGTATGACAAAGTGGGCTAAACATTTTGGTTACAATCTACAAATGGAGCAGTGGGAGAATATGTGGCTGAAAGGACTGAAATCTGTGTTATGTTATAATCTTAAAAAGAATTTTTATAAAATGATGTATCATTGGTATATGTCATTAGAGAAATTGTCTGGAATGTATAAAGGTATTTCAAATTTACACTGGAAATGTGAACAACAAGAAGGGACATTTTATCATGTTTGGTGGACTTGTAAAAAAGCCAGAAAGTATTGGATTCAAATACATACACTAATTCAGAAGATTTTCAAGATTAATATACAATTAAAACCAAAGATTTTTCTTTTGGGACTGATGGATAAACAATTAGAAAAAGTCATGGGACTTTGTTTTTATACATGATAACTGCAGTGAGATTATTATATGCACAAAGGTGGAAAGATTTGATGCTACCCACAATGAAGGAATGGTTGGTGAGGATGATGGAACTTGCTGAGATGGCTAAACTGACTTCTTTGATCAGAAAAAAGACACTACGTTTATTGCTGACTGGAAACCCTTTATGGATGTTTTGCATAATACAGAAAAAAAATGAACTTATGATTTATGGTTTTGATAATTA
Organism: Liasis olivaceus; assembly: GCA_030867105.1. Lineage (NCBI taxonomy): Eukaryota > Metazoa > Chordata > Lepidosauria > Squamata > Pythonidae > Liasis > Liasis olivaceus. Next base: position 22,319,496 of record CM061357.1, read on the forward strand.
GAAACAAACAAACAAAAAAAGATCATAGAAAAAATGAGAGTCATGTTGTAACCATACAGTAAGAGGTAAATTTATACTTATACTTGTAACTGCTGTAAAGAAAATCAGAAGTTACTTCGTTATATTTTTTCTGCACTTTTCGCTTTGCCTTTCTTCTCTTTCCTCTTTCTTTTCTTATTCTATAGTATTTTTTGTTAGTTTTTCTCTTTTAAAATTTTCTAACTCTATGGTTACAACACGACTCTAATTTTTTCTGTAATCTATTTTTTTTTCATAGAACAATGCAGAACTGAAGTCTTTCATCTCTTCCCTTGACCTGCTATTATGGTTGTTCCAGGGATCTCAAGAAATGTAATTTTTCTAGTGTAATCTGCCAAATTTAGAATCCAGGTGCCCTGGGACATGCATTTTCAGGTCTCAGGATGCTGCCATTGCATTGTTCTAAGAGCCAGGCAGACTGCAGAAACACAGACAGAGAAAAATTGCTTTCTCTCCCTGCCTTAGCAGCTGGCAATCTCCAGTCATATTAACATCCAGATAAATCTGGTTCGCAGGTTCAAGCAGAGGCATGTGGGTTTCATTGTCAACCTAGTTATGCTATTGAAATTGGTCTCAGAACCAGGGTAAAAATTAACCAAGCCATCTTGCAAGGCCTTGGCATTCTGTACTCGATTACAAACTGAATGAGTTTTTAATATGGTACCCAAAGGGACAGTTAGAAAGAAAGCTTCTATACATAAGAAGATGCCCTACTGGGCAAAGCCCCCCCCCCCTAATATTCTATTTCTGGAATTCTAAATGCAGTATCAATGGATACCTCCCTTGTTGCTCACTTTGCTCACTAGCCTCACTTGACTTTTCAACTTGTTTAAAAAGGGCTATTTCAATCTTCAACAAAATTTAAAAGAATGCCAGTGTGCCAGAAAGCCGAGCTTGTCCCCAAACTTATCTTTCTTTCCAAAAACGTCCTTGGATTGCATGTCAGTCTCACAGACTTTCTTAGAAATAAAGAGAGTAATAGTTGCATCCCACATTTTCTTTTGAAAATGTGTCCCCCTGCGTCCCATGGGTTAGAGAAAATGATAGAAAACAACTTCAGCACACTTGCTGATCTTCATGTCGGCAATGAGCATCTTGTGTTGCGGGGCGATGCAACCTGATGGATTTACGTCCATAACAGTGGGGAAGTCACTTCATCGCATGAGGACAAAATCAATATAGCTGTTGTGGTCGCCACTGGCACAGGTGACCAAGTGGCTGATGTGCTTTCTGAAAAACGTGTTGGTGATAACAAGGTCATTTGCTCCAGAAAAGTCCAGGATTTGCTGTCCGTCATTTTGTGTACCATATCCATGACAATTGTAGCCTTCCTGCACATATCCGACATGTCCGTTTAGGTTTCCTCAGAGAAGCAGCAAATCTCCTTGTGGGCATATAGATATACAATCTTGTAGTTCCATCCCAAACTGTTCTTTCTCTTCATCGTCATATCCAGTTTGTGGAGCATAGGCTGAGAAAACATGTAATCAACAGACAGCCACATTGATGACAGCACGAGGTGGTCGGAGTGTCAATGGACCTCAGCAACATGGCTACGCAGATCAGTGTCTACTTGGATAGCCATGCCTTTGTTGTTGGACACATTGTGGTATATTATTTCACCAATGTCACAAGACTTACGACCTTTCCAGTGTGTATCTTGTATGCACGTGATATCCACCATGCATTGCTTTAGCATTTCTGCAAGCTCACGGCTGCATCCAGTCAAGGTGCCAATGTGCAGAGTGGCAATGCGTAATCATGAAGTTGCTTGAGCTAGCTTCTTTAGCTGGTTCCACCCTTGAACTGGTAGCCTTTGCCCACTTGTTATGGTGGTCAGGTGAAGGCAATGTGTATGGCCTCCAGGGGATGCCCTGGCATTGCTCAACATTGCATATGGCTGTTGATCCACTAGTTGTGACAGAAATTTACCAACCAGCTTGCGGACCGAGCCTGATGTTGGTTTGGTCCATGTTCAGCTCAGCGCTACCTTGCAGGACAGCAGTTTCCAGTGGTGCCAACAAAGAAGAACGGACCTCACTACCCAGCAACTATCTCTAGGTACTATACTAGACGGCAGCAAATATGGATAGTAGTAGTAATTATACAAACCATAGAGAGAGGCTTGGGCTAAGGAATGGCTAGCTCTGTGCAGCTGCTGAATTTCAGAAACTGAAGAGACTCTTTTAAGGCCCATTTCAACAACAGACATGGCAAAGACATAGTAAGACAGAAGGCCCTTCTCCTGATGGGAAACTGAAGAAAGTTCTGATGGAAACTGGAAGATATTTATGGAAAATGATTCCTGATGATTTTGCATATGCACAGAGTAGGGTGGGTGATGTCATTTTGGGCAAAAGCCAACTCCTTTCATCTCTAATTACCTATATTATGTATGTTTGTGTACTTCCACACTGTACACATGGTAGTCTTGTAAACATTAATTTACTCTCTCCCTTTCTCATTTTTTTCTTCTGCGCATTATGAATTTCTTCATTGACCTTTCTAACTTTAATGAAGTTCAGGTAACTCAGACCTGCAAAGTGTAACTGAGACCCTGCCTGCCTGCCTGCCTGCCTGCCTTCCATCCATCCATCCATCCATCCATCCTTCCTTCTTTAAAATTTAATTTTTAAATAGACTGCTTTGCCTTGTGTTCGTCCTCACTGCAGGATTAATGGACACAACGTTTTGTGGTTGGCTTATGTAAATTATTGGCAGCCAAGTAACAGTCATAATACTCTTTGATGGAATGAAATGCAGTTTGTAGTGAAATCTATTATAGTTCAAATATAAATTAATTATAATCCCTTCTGCTGTGGCAAACCTTCATGTATAATTAACATGTGCTGTAGGGGGAATAAAACTGTGTCTGTGTGTGTATGTAAGAGAGAGAAATGGAAAGGGTGTTAGTTTTGGGCATCAGGTTCCCCAAAATCTGACCAAGTTATTTCTCCCTTCTCAATATGCACATGCCCCCCTACAACATGCAAGCTGCAGTCAATTTTGCAGTTTTTACCAGAACCCCCTGAAGTAACCCAGAAAGAGCATGGGAGGATTTTAGTATGTTAATCCACCAGATGTGCGCACTGAACCAAAATTGTGGGACACTCTCAGAATTCTCTAGTAGCACCTCCTGTAACCCACATGTGAAAACACTGGCTCTCTTAGCCCCTCTACTGTCTGGTTTATGTACTGTTTTCCTCACCTTGGTGCAATTTGGGCACTATTTATTAATTTATTACATTGTATTTGGAGACTGTCTCACTCCCAGAGAACTCTGGGTAGCTTACATCACAAGAAGAAGAGATAAGACAAGAGGTAAAAGAACTATACACATCTGGGAAAAGCACACACAACATACTAAAAGCAACAACAGTAAAAAGTATTGTTGGGGCTCAGCAACCACTCTAACCCCAGATTTGGGAGTAAAGCCATGTTTTCAAAGACTTCAGAACAACCAGAGGTTGGGAGTGGTATGTATCTCCAAGGGTTTCTGTGCCAGGGGGCAGGTGCTACAACAGAGAAAGTTCAGCAATATGTGCTGCCTCTTAAGTAATCAGGAGAGAGAAGGTTTAGAAGTAGAACTTATGGGTCACTTGTGAAATGTGAGTTTTATGAGGTTCTTCAAGTTCAAGAGGATGTAGGAAATGGAGGAGGAGACTACTTTGGATTACAGCCAGTTGAGTCAATTTACTCACCCACCTCCCACCTTTTAGTGACGGAAAATCTGCACCTGGCATCTTTCTTTCTTCTTCACCCCTTTTAGAATAATAGAAGATGTTTCTGTGTCTAGGGCTTCTTAATTTTCAAGGACACTCGTGAGAGTAGCAAAAAGGCTTAGCTACAGATCTAGAGTCTGGTTCTCATTGTGATGCTAATTCATTTGCTGCAAAATAAGTCATCTTTTTGCACATTCTGTGGGGTGGTTTTGACTCAAGCCTAGTCATCCTTCATTTTTCGTACCATCCTTTGTAGCATCCCCAGTTGGCAGTGGTGCTCTTGAGAACAGACATTTCCAGGATGATTAGTGAAGTCCTTGTGGGGCCACAATGTATGTTTTTTTGAGTTTGAATTCAGTTTGGCAAATTGTAAGCTGTATGGATTTGCCTTATCTTTCTCACAGGGGTCCCCCCCCCTTTTTTAATTTATTTGAATTTTCTATTGTCTGAAAACAGACCTGTTGAACCAATGAACTTCCACACCAAATGTAGGCTTTTGGGTTAGTGGATATTGATGGGTTAACACATTATTTGTGTTTGTTGCAAAACTGGGAAGCTGTCAAAGATACAGCAAGCTATGAAACACGGCAGATGTGGGCACAAATGCCTTTTGAAGTTCTCCACTTGATTTGTAGGCAGAGAAATTGAGTGGATAATTCTTCTGAATTTCTCCAGGAGGTGGACAAAATCACCAATAAGTTATAAAAGACAGGTTTCCCTCAGTGATGGCAGTAGAACTGAGAAGTTTCCAAGGCAAGTTCTCCTAAAGTCTTCCCTTGGGATTTAAGGGAAACTTGGAAGCCATGGAGACTGCAGACAGCTGGAGAGAGGATTGTGCAGAAAAAGACAAGGCATTCATCCACATATCTTGGGCCCTTCTGCAAAAGGTAAGTTTAAGAAATTTAAGAAACACCTAATTTTTTGCCATCATAAACTAACACAGCTCTCCTTCTACAATCTTTATTCTTAGAAAGGAAGTTCAAAAGCAAATCTTTCCTGAAAATGAATGAAGATTGGGAAATGGAAGATTTCTCTTCTTGGTACTACTTCTGTGTACCTTGGTTTACCAGTTCTGCAGAATTTGATAAAGCAAAGTCAAATAAGGATTGCAGACACAGTTTTCTTCCACTGGTTGTGTCAAGAAAGGTATCTAAGGTATCATTCAGAATCCCAGAGCAAGAAAAAGCAGGTTATGTTAACGTTCCTTCTCTTGCCTTGAAAGATACAAGTACTATAGACCCACCTATGTCTCTGCTCATCCTAAATCTGAGAAGAAGAGCAGGAGGAAGAAACAGCTTCTTCCACTTTCTAATGAGAGCAAATTGCAGCTGGTACATAATAGCATTTTTTTGTGTGTGCTTGTTCTGCAAATTATGCAGGAGAAGGGGGGAAATTGCCTATTAGATGAAAACTAGGACATTTTTCAAAACACATTGGAACCTATTTAGCTGGTTAGGTCAGAGACAGGGTGGAATCCAAAGACTGTGCATTACGTTTCCCCTGGGAGCAGCAATTTGCACTGTTGGTGTCCCATCTTACTGGAGGGCATCTGGCAAGGTGAGCACTCTTAGAACCTCCTCAAAGCTACATGGAGCAACAGATTGTTTAGATAATTATTTTGGTGTTACAGCATTATCAGCTGTTACTCATCCAGGCAAATGTCATCATCCTAAGAGTAATGCATCTCCCACATCTTCCATTCCCATCTTTCTTGCTCTGAGAGAAAGGGCTTTCTTGAGAATCAGGAGATCCATGCTGGTTAAAAAGGAGAACGGTATGAATTACTTGAGAAGGTTTAAGTCATCTTATCATTTCTCATGACTCTAAGGTGGACACCATAAAGGTGGTGGAAGAAGGGGAAAAATAAGCAGAAAAGAGTATTACTGCCTTTTCCCCAGCTACATGGAGTACTGCACCTCATACGTCTGCTCCCCACATCAAGCTCCTTCACACCTTCTGCTCATTGAATAAAGACTGTCCAGTCTGAGTCCAACAACTTAACCACTATACCACACTGGTTCTTAAGGTAACAATAATTACGGCCTTTTCTTCACAGTAGACCCTACCTTAGCAATTTCATTAGTATCTAAATGAATACAGCTCTTTCTGAGATTTGGGAGAGGATAGGGATGAGAGCATTGATGATGTTACCTAGTCAGGTAATGAAACATCTGCAAGCAAACAACCAAGTTCAGCGAGCACCAAGGTCTCCACTATTAGGAACAGTTTGGAACTGTGGGACACAATACAGCAATAGCCTAGGTCAGTGTTGTCCAAACTTGGCCACTTTAAGATGAGTGGACTGGGGAATTCTGGGAGTTGAAGTCCACTCATCTTAAAGTGGCCAAGTTGGGACAACGCTGGCCTAGGTATTGAACAGCATGCCTCAGTGGCATCATCTGAACATGGATCAAAAAGAAGGACCAGAACCATTGCAAAATTATATCCCCATAGGCCAGTCCCCCAAGATAGTCCAGAAAGATGGTTGATGGAATCCAAAACTGCTAAGTAGTCCTGGAGAATTTAGAGGGTCATATTCTCCCTAAAAGAATAATCTCCTGGTGTACATCTTCTATGAAGGCAATCAAAGCAGTCCCAGTACTTTATCACAAATGAGAACTTGAATGAAATGGGTCCAGATAATCATCTAAATGAGGTATCTAGGTCTCTTTTGAGATAATATTTCGAAGTAGCATCTGCTGCTTTCAGCTACGTCACTTTATGTCTGATACACCCTCTAGTCTTAACTCAGGTGTCTATCTTTGCAGTTGAATAGTAATTGGAATGAAATAGAAAGTTCACAGTGAAAGCAAACATAGTAATGGAGTTAATTTTAGCAAGCCACTAATGAGCAATACACTACTGTACTTTTTTTTTTTTTTTAACACCCTTATGGCCAATCTCCTAATAATGTGCTTTCTCTAGCTTTTATTGAAGTCATTAACAATGTACCTGCTGTCTTTCTTTCAAGAAATGCCTGTCTCCTGGATGCCCCTTCATGGAGATCTGAATGGACTTTGTCAATCAAGAATTCACTGAGTGATCTCTTTAGAAATATGATAACCTTGGACTACACTGAAGATGAGAGAGATCTCACTGTTTTGATCCTTCTAGTTCCCTGATAGAGTTCTTTCTTTCAATTTGGGTCAAAGGAACTGCTCTGTGTCATGCTTATTGGACTATTTAAAACAAATACAAAGGAAAGTGAAAGAGGGGGTTCGGCACTAAACATCTACACAACAGATCACCTTTAAATGCATATTTTATTATCAGTCTCCTAGTACCCACTTATCTCCACTGACTTACATCTGGACCAGCTGGATCCTTCACTGATGTGACTGAATTCTTTATTTATGATTTGGCTTTGCACACAAATGTGACACATCTGTAATTTTCTCCTGTGTTGCTTGTACTTTTGCACTTACTCTGTCTAAAACAGGAGTACATAACTTTTCTGAGGCCAAGGGTCTCTCAGAAAAGGGGTTCTTGTCCCCAAAGTATTCTGAGTAAAACCTACACTTGATTTTGCTATTGTTAATTACAGCTTATATGACTATTTCCCATTCATTTTTCCCCTGTCTGTCACTTTACAGATTACAACATGGAAGCAACTTTGGGGGATTAGGGCCCAGGGACCACATCCAAAGCTTTCAAAACTGCCTGCATCCCAGAGGGGGAAAGGGATTTAAAGCAACACTGCATTTTCTTTTTATAGCTAATGTCTATATTCTTAACCTGCTTAGCTGGCTCCATACATTTAACAAAGTGAGACCCTTATTTATTCATACTTATAGGTACCTAGAGAACAAATGCATTGTGAAAGCCATAGCTTAATTTCCATGCAGGTATAAAAGAAGAATTCAAATGGGAGATCAAGTTGTTATTTCAGGAGTACAACGGCAGCATTTCAAATAAGAAGACTGCTTTGCAGCACTTTCAGATACACTGCAGCTAAGCCAGCCATAAATTGACTCATCTTCTGGACGTAGCTGAAGTCATGCAATAAGACAAGCCTATAGCTGATTCTGAACAGGCATGAAGACCCCGTGTGGAAATTCCCCAAGAGAAATCTGGGAAGGGCAGATGAAAAACTCTTAGACAGCCATAGCTCTAGAATGGGTTCCAGATCTGGGGCCAAACTTGTCCTAAAACGGGAAATCCAACGAACAGCTCTGTTGGACTGAGTCTCAGTTGATTCTTTCTCTTTGTTGGTCAGCTCTGAAGCATGTCCACTAACCATTCTTAGGCCATGTTCTTTGCCACTTGGACTCTGTGCTGCCTATGTTAGTGCTGGTTCTCAGCTGGAGTCCCTGAGCTTAGCCAAGGCCTTACTGATGCACCAAAAAGCTCATTGAAAAAAGTAATGCTATGCAGATCTGTTGGCAAGGGACAACTTCTGGAAATATCAACTTTGCAAATGCCAAAATGAAATAAATCAGACTTTACTTCCTGGACTTACGTGTGAGCTGGGAAATAATTGGCTTTGACATTTCTCAAATGTTTTATTTGACACCTTCTCAGGGCACGCACACGCGCACACACACACTCACAAATGTATTAATAAAAGAAAAAGTCATATGTTAAATGTGCATGTGGATTTTTTAAAATGCAGAATTAGTACAATATAGAGAAAACATTGAATGGATTGCTGGGTGAACACTGATAGAAGTGACTTGAAACCCAAACAAATAATTGATATCCTTACCCAAAGCTTCCAATTTCAAGGTCATTCTACCATTCTGTCTTTCAGGATGGCTAATCTGCTTCCTCAACAAACCTCCTGAAGTGTGTGGTCTTCTGCTTCTTCTATTCCTTCCAACTGGAAGGATAAGACAAAGTTAGATGAGAGGAATTTAGCAACCTACATCTGAATGATGGCACAACCCGTTTCCTTTGGAAAATTAAGGGCCATATATGGTTCTCTGATTGGTCCTCACTTCTTTGCCCAATGAGTGGAACTTCCATCTTACCATCTACCCAGCCCCACCCCCAAAAAATTATGGTGGGCCAAACCTGAGAAATGGATAGAGGTTGGGAGGAGGAACAGGATGCTCTGCTGGGCGGAAAATAAACTTTCCTTGATGAAATTCTGATAAATCCATCACAGCTAAAGCCTTTGTGCCCTTATCCAGAAGTTAAGTCCTCTCCACTCAGTGGGGCAATGTTCAAGAGGACTTTTTCTCCACAAAGCATGCATAAAATTGCAGCCTCGTTGTACAAAGAGGCATACGCAAAATCCAGTTCTCTGTACAAAAAAGGTTATTGTCTAAATTTAGAAGTGGAAAAAGAGGAAGGCAGCAATAAGAAGAGTGAAATTGGGGAGATCACCAAAAGATGGATGGAGCTATCAATCAAAGAGCCTTTTCTAATCAGCTACATCTTGGCTAGTTAACAAAGAATAGTTCATTTGCAAAGCTCTTCTGCTGTTCCTCTCATTAACATAAATATTGTTTTCCATTATTAGCAGGGCTGCAGATTCAACAGATGCAAATTAATCTGTCATCTCAATGGATCTGGGAAAAGGGCAACTTTGAATTCAATTAACTAGGATGTATCATATTCTTCTTTCTGGAGAATGAAAGGATAGTGATTGGCTGTATGGAATGGTGAGTGGGTGATCATTTCCCAGTTTGACAAGGTGAACCAATTGTTATTTCTAGAACTGTGATTCCTATAGGCAATATAGGATGGGAGTGCAAAAAGTGTGGTCTGGGGGCTATATGAGTTTTGGCCATTACCCTCTTTTGGGATCTCCAGAATGCCTCTGGAATAGCTGAACATAAAATGTTGTCCTTAATTTGTTTCCATTTTTGGAAGTGGAAGGGGGCTTTTAGGGGAAAGGTAGGTGTCTTAAGCTTGGCAAATGCTTTAACAGGTTGTCTCTGAAGAATACAAACCTTTAATACTCTTGAACCCTTTTCCCAAAATAGCTCCTTGTCTTACCCAGTTTTGAAGTGTGGCCTTGACATGCTACGCAAAGCCTTGTGTGGCCCTCAAGATAATGGAAGTTGTGGGGCTGAGCAAAAATTCATTGTCTGAATTAGCTTTGCTTTCCACTCTGGGTTTAACCAAGACCAGTTCTGAAATGAAATCCTGGAATTGGATGTAGTTTTTTCAACTTATTTGTGTTTGTCCCCCTCTACATCAGCGGTGCATTGATATGAATTGATACAAACATTACAACACTACAGCTCCCTGCCAACTCAGCACACATTTTCAGGCAAGGACATTCTAGGTTAAAAATGAATTTCAATAATTTTAAGAAAGTACAACATGAGAAATCCTACTTGAGGAGATTCTCCAACTAAACCAAAATTTATTCCAGCTTCTCACTAAACCATAAACTAAGATGTCAGGTTGCCGTACACAAAGATTTCTTTCCCTTCATCAGCTACCTATCTTCTGGATCTCTACATATCTTCCTCCATTTCCCTTCAGAAACAGCCTGCTAAGAGTATTCAAGACTATGTCACTTCAAAACTGAAATGAACAATGACATGTGGAACAGCAGAAGGTAAATGGATTTTAACTGGATAATGTGTCAGTTAAAGGCTAAATTATTTCCTTTCTTGTCACTTCTCTTTACTTTGTAGGGTTGTATGATTGGTTGTTACTGACAACCTCTGAGAAAAGTATTGCCCTCAACCCTTAGATGTGGCAATTACCTTTACAGCTGTCTGTATAATATGGCAACTGAATGAGAGCATGGGTACGAAAACAACCAATTTTCAGTTGCTCTTGCTCTTCTCCGTCCTCAAACATTCTTGCTCAAAGACTCTCAAAATAAGTGCTGAGATATTATCTGGCTTGGCAGATAATGTTGAAAGAAACTTGATCGATGCTAAGAAAAGGCCATGACTGCAGAGGAAGTCAGGGGGCTTCTAATGCGTTGACTGAGAGTCCCTATGAACGCTGCAAGGTCCCACTTTTTGCCCACAGGCAAACTGCAGGAAGATTAAAGCCTAAACTTTTAAGAAAATTCCTTCTTTCCCAAGGCTGAAATATAAGAAATTGTGGGATTCTGAGGATAAGCCATTTTGCTCCTGCAGACAAAGGATCAGATGGCACCCCTTGCTAGCGTGTAGAGAAGATAATCAATTTAATCTTTTCAGTTCAACAGATCACCAAAGTTGGGGCCCATCACCAGCATGGGGTAAACCCTAAGCATAGTCCTGTCTTCTCACACATGTTTCTTTGCTTCTTCTCTGAGAACCTGAACCAGTTGCCCTACCTTGCTTAAGAGTATATCCATTCATAAAACAGTACAAAAGAGCAATCTTGATGGGATTATAAACATGCATTCATGTTTATTGTTGTTGTAGTATTTTTATCCCATCTTTTGTTTATCTATCTGTCTCAAGGCAGTGAACATGTGTAATAATCCTGCCTCCTATTTTCCCCACAAGAACCCTGTGAGGTGGATTGGGCTGAGAGAGTGTCTGACCCAAAGTCACCTGATGTCAGCCTTGTGAGGTAATCCAGACAGGAAGCATGGCCAGATGGACCAATTCTACTTTATTGTACATTACCAGAATCTTCCACGTCTGAAAGTACATTTGTCCCCCGTCTCCTTTACAGGCCAAGAAACTAGGGAGGGTCCCTTCTGAGATGTTTGCCACACCCACATTCCTGCTGTGGGCTAAGCTGCCTCTTATCTGACTGTTCCCCTGGCTGTGACTCTTCCCTCTGTCTCCCAAGGTTATTCCCATATACCATTGCACCCAGCCAGCTTCCATGCCTAAGGAAGGCCTAGAACGTACAGTTATCTAGTTTCTAGGGCAGCACCTTAACCTCTACACCAAACTGGCTGTCTTGGAATGTAGAATTAGAGTCATAAATGGTCCAGTAGAACTGTTTGTGCTGTCCTCAGAGCCTCCTTGAACCTCAATCATCAGCTGGGTATATAAAACTTCAGGATTGTCTCAATCTAAAGTCAGGCCACTAGCCATTACTTGGTCAAAAATGCAGTTCCTTTTGCCTCCTACATTTCAGATTTAGTTTGATATAAGCTGGGTGTGAAGGATGACATTTAGTTTGTAGAAATTCTAATGACCGCCTTCAGCGAACAGAAGAATGGCTTCTTTCAAAATTCAGCCTAGTCTAGCCAGAGATCCATATTTCTACTGCCTACTTATTATTAACAAGGGTGTTACAAGTGAGAAAAATCCACCATAGACCAAATGCTACAGACTGAAGTTGCACTGTACTTATTTGTTTAACATTTCTATGTTGCCACAATCAACACAGACTCTGGGTGGTTCACAAAAGGAAAGCCACAAATTCCCATAACCCACAATAAAAAATTTAATCACAGCAATTATAACCAATGGTCTCCCACAACTTACTACTATGGGCTAAGGGCCCATTGAAACAAGATGGTTTTCAGGAGCATTCCAAAATGAGAGAAGGCTCAGGAGCAAGCATACTTCTGGGAATAGCATGTTCCATGTGACACTTTTTCCAGTGGTGTCATGCCATATGTTGAGATAGGGAAAGGAAGACACGTGCAATCTAGCCATCCATAAAGTATCCACTGGACACCAGACTAGAATTAGATAGCCTGGAAGTTTACTTACCATGCTGGCTTAGTTTAAACTGATTGGAGAAAAATACCTCCTTTTTTGGAGAGTGGAATGGAGAGAAGAAAGTTGTATCCATCCTTAATTATTTGTTGTAGCTACACAAGTTTTTACAAAGCATTAAAAATATCAAAACATATATAACAATGCTGGGGCTAATTAAAAAAACCTGAGTTTTGGTGTTGGAACAACCTCTTCCACATTCCTTACACCCCAAATCCAGCTTCAGATATGATAATTGGGTCTAATTACTTAATTTTCATGCCAGCATTGTGCATGCTGCCCTGTTAATAAGATGCAAATGCATGTTGCCTATTTGTGGATGCATTTAATTGCAGGGTAGTTTATCTGTGATTGGTTGGGATATTAGCCTTTAATTGACTGATGTGGCTGGTTTGATCTGCAGAACGTTCTCTTGGACCCATCCTCCCCATGGAGATATGCCTTGAGTTTTGGACCTAGGGGTGACAAATTGGGAAGAGACAGTAGTGTTTCTGATTCTTCTTGCTTGGACCATGAATTGCTTCCTACCCAGCCAAGAGGACATCCAGTTCCTGGAACCAAACTGATTTGAAGCCTAGCTCTTGTCAAGAAATAGCAGGCTGTGAAATGTGGACTAGATGAGAGATCACCGTTCAACCACCTTGATGCATAATTTAAAAATTATTCAGAAGAAGTGTTTCAACCCTTTAGTCCACTCAATCAAGTTAATGGACTCTTAAAGCGGCAACGTCTTTGTTTCAAGCTCACATCAAAGCCTGCACAAAATCCTGTCACTTTAATAAAAAGCGGAGAAGTGCTGTGCTCACACAAGGTCCCAATCACTTCTTTGGAACTGTTGTCAAAGCAAGCTTAGACCAAGCTCTTTCCTTCCTTCCTTCCTTCCTTCCTTCCTTCCTTCCTTCCTTCCTTCCTTCCTTCCTTCCTTCCTCCCTCCCTCCCTCCCTCCCTCCCTCCCTCTCCCACAATGTTGTTTTATCATTCGATATTTTAAATAGTTTCTATGTCTGTTATTGTTTCTCTGCTGCTGCATTGTGTGTTTATTGTGGTGCAAGCTGCCTAGAATTTATTTGTTTGTTTATTAATCCAATTTATATAGTTGCCCATCTCACCAGAAGTGACTCTGGGCAGCATACAACAATCAGATAAAATCACAACATAAAAACAATTATAAAACACTCATTATAAAGATATAAATAGTCATATTAAAAATCAAAAAATCATTAAAAAATCAGAATATACAAACCACAAAATGGAGAGAGAAATATAACCACCACATATCATCCACAATATGGGAGCCACCTTAAAATGTTGCTGGTTTCCTGGGACCCCCAAGCCTGGTGACATAACCAGGTCTTGAGGGCCTTCCTGAACAGGGATGGAGCTAACCTAACTTCAGGAGGAAGAATATTCCATAAGGTGGGCACCACAGCAGAGAAGACCTGTCTCCTGGCACCCATCAAATGTAGGTTCCTTGCTGATGGAACTCATAGCATGCCCTCTCTGCTGGATCTAATGGGACGAGCTGATGGAATTGGGGAGAGGTGGTCCCTCAGATAACCTGGATTTCTATTCTCAGATAACCCTCAGAATAACCTGAATAAACCCTCAGAATAACCTGAGAATAAATTCTCAGATATTTCTCAGATAACCCGGAATCCTGTGGAAGGTGGTCAGGATGCAAACATCGCAAGTAAATGAATAAAGTACACAAGGTCCTTGCTAGCGTATTTGGGCTTATTACCCCACTCCCATCACAAAGAAAGGTTCTTTGCAAAAAGAATATCAAACCCTATGGCTGGAAAGCAAGCCCAATTCTGAGATGCACAAATACCTGAGATATAATACAGTGGAAGCCATGACTGAGACCAATACGAATGCTTAGTTATCTCTGGAAAATACTCATAAAGGTGTTTCTTTTTCTTTCTTTCTTTCTTTTTTGGTGCTTATTGTGTAAAGAACAAAAGAGCATCAATGAAAGAGATGGAAGCTTAGAGGATAATTTAGGGACATAGGAGAATTAAGCTGTTTCGAAAGGTCAAAATAACCCAAATCAGTCAATTTAAGAGGGTTGTGCTTGTGGGACAGGTTTTGAACAGGTCAATTACAGGAGAGAGAATAGATTAAATGAATCTAGGGTAATATTTTAAGTAACCAAGAGATGAGGGAGGGAAGAGACAGGATCCTTCACTTCAATCTGTGCAAGTCACCTTCTCTCTGCTGTTATAGCTGAAGCAAGAAAAGATGCCACCATCATTTGTGAAGTCCTGGCTTGACACATAAATGAGGCTCATCCTATTTGGCTGCCTTATGATCTACAGTCATTTATGTATTTATCTGAACAATTTGGAGGCCACCTGACTCGTGAGAATTCTGGGTGGCTTATAGTTAAAAAGAAGAGAGGACAGTACCCTACAAGATTAACCAGAGTCCTGAAGCAAACATATAAACAAAACCTCATCCTACAGGGCTCAACCCTCAAACTACCCCTAGGGACTGGGAGAACAGCCAGATCTTTAGCAGCTTCCTGAACGTCATCAGGGTAGTTCCTCTCTTCTTGTTCCTGACTCTTAGAGAGGCTAGGGGTATCACCCCCCCCCCCGCCCATCTGCTGCTAATGAAGTGTAATTCCCAGGAAGACAGTGGAAAAGGCATTTTTGTTGCCTTGTGATTTCTTAGGACTTGGGATGGCAATGTCAGAATGTACAGCCATATGGCATCTGTCTGCCACTGCTGTTCATGCATAGATTTGCAAACGTGGAAGCTGGGAGAGATCTGTTGGGCAAAAAATGGTCTTTTTTTTTCCTGAACATTTGCTGAGAAACGTCCTAATCACCAAACCAGTGCTGAACTGGAAGGAACTTCTTTAGCACTAGAAACTAGGGAGTATTTATCGAGATTTGCAGGTTAGGGTTATAATCTTAGCACATTATAGTGATGTCCCTGGGAGCTTAGAGCATTCTACAAATCTCACTCCTGTTTCATCCTTACATCAATGTTCCTCAGAGGTAGGTTGGGCTGAATCACAGTGATTGGTCATTGCCTTTCTTGGGAATCAGACCCATGGGATGCAACAGGGTTTCTTTTAAGAGTGTGCCAAGCTTTGATTTCACAAGCAATTGGGATGAATCTCCAAACTGAATGGGAAAGTCAAACAGTATCACCGAACAGGAATCTTCGAACTGATTCAAGAGTCAAACCATCTGAACTCTTCTGCACATGGACTTTTTTTTTTAACATTTCACCAGTCAACAGCATTTCCCCACCCACTCACCACCTTGCTGAAAGATGCTGTGCCTACAAACATCATCAGAGGTATTCCAGGCAGGCTATCTGTTGCAGAATGATGAAAAGGCTATGTTGAAAGAAACAACAAGCTATTCTATTTTTGATAGGTTCTGAAGAGCTCAGCCTCAGTGTATTTAAATAACTGTTTTCCCCCTACACATTTTTCCTATCCACCAAAGCAATGCTTATTATTATCCTTGTTATCTGATGATTGTTCAATTACTATTGGGCAATTAGTTCCCTTCTGTCTTTCACTGTGATATACATTAATTTTCCTGTTACGTTGAAGCAGTGACCTACATTATCCAAGCTGCAGAAAAGTCAATTAAGCTTCCTATGATTTTTCAAGTGGTGTTTAGCAAATGGGCTTTTCTGTATTATCCAGCCCATCTGCTAGCTGCTGTCAGAAGTACGGTTTCTCTGTTCAGGATAATATTTGGCATTTCGTGTTAGCCTTAAGAGGCAAACTTGCAACACACAATAGCAATAATGTAGGTTACAACATGGGACAAACTTCATTAACCCAGGTCAATGCTTGCACACAAGAGCTGGACTAACCAGCTGCTATATAAGCTACAGAACTGGCTGATCCAAACCCAGTTTTCTTAATACACGCATGTACACACACCCCCCCCTCCATATAGGAAAATAAAATGCTACTGTTAAAAAAAATACCTCTTTAGGACAAATGTAACTGTATTTTAGAACAAGGTTAAGATACATGTATTTATTTATTTATTTATTTATTTATTTATTTATTTATTCAAATGATGGATGGATAGATGTAGGTGGAGAGACGGCTGCAAAAACCATATTGGAAAACAGAAGAAAAGCATAAGAAAGGGACATGATATGCCTTTTAAATGGAGATGGAACTGGAACATCTTTGAGGACCAAATCATCTTTAAAGGAGCTCAGTTAATTCCTGGGGGGCGGGCAGGATGGGGGAAGAAGTAAATAGTTGGGCTGAGCCTGACAAATAGTGACTACATGAATGTCCCTGTGTAGTTTTCTTGATATCAGTATCAAAGTGGTTTGCCATTGACTCCTTCCAGAAATGCTTTTTGTTTTTTGTCTAAACTTCTTAGTCTAGCCTACAGCCCTTGAATTCCCTGGTGGTCTCCCATCTAAGGAAATTGCCTTATTGGTGTGCCAGTGCATAAAAACCTTTTCTTCAACCTGGCCTCCTTAGGCAGTGAAACATAGAACGGGACAATAATAATCACACATGATGGACAGGTTCATAAGGAAGGATACTGTTTCTCGGATTTCTTGCCCCATGACTTTTAAAGCTTTAGAGTAAGAAGCATAGAGTTACAATCTTTATTTCTAAGGGCGGGGGGGATTCTGGCCCTTTAGATGTTTGTGAACTACAACACCCAGCCTTCACCAGTGGTCGTCTTGGCTATGATTGCTGGGAATTACTATTTCACAAGATCTAAAGACCTTCCACCCCTACGAAGATGGAATGGAGGCTAATATTAAAGTAGGCTTAAAATATTGTAGCTTATTGAAGGCCACTGAATAAAGTTGAGCTATGTGAGGAATTGATCATATTTCATTATGGCTATTCTCAAAGTAAAAGGTATATCAGTCATATAAATTCCAATCATCCATCTAAAAATGTCATAGGATGTACTCTTTTGAGCCCCTAAATCCACCAGTTTGGCACTCTGTCTGAGCTTTTGCTCTGTGTTGTAACTATGACAGTAACCAAATGCACTCATCACAAAGAAAGTAAATGTCAAGCAGAGTGTAGTTGTTTTATAGCTACAGTAATAATACTAGATTGTCACTGGATTTTGTCACAGTGCCTTAGATGAGTGCTCAGATTCTTGCATATGCTCCCTGGAAGATATTTTGCAATCATTAGTACAGATGCTCTCTATGCACTTAATCTGAGCAGGGTTGGGGCTAATGTTGCTTAGAGAGAGCAGTCTTTATCTGGGGAACTTTAGTAAATATGGTTTTTACCAGCTTGGTGTTTATAGATTGGCAGGAGACCTTGGAGACCCAATCAGGGCAATCTCAGGAGGAAATCACCTGGGAGGCTGTTGCATAGTTTATAGCCTTGGGAAATGCAGGAATATCTCTACCTGCTGGGTCTGACCAAGGGAGGAACGTTTGAGCTGCAGGAGAGATTGCAAGTGGAAGTGAGAGGAAACCTTATGCAGAACTGAAAGACCAAGGGTTTTCAAGGGGCGAAGACCCAGGATATTTCTCAAATTCCCTTCCAAATTAGAGCAGACAATATGCCTCTTTCTAAAATAGATCTCATGTACAAGTAACGGCAAGGTTCACACGTCATCTGTCAAGAGTCCACAACAAACCATTTGGGAATGAAGTTCACAGGTGAATAGTTATAACAGGATTCCAAGATGCCATTTCCAAGACAGATGTAATCCTGGGCCACGATGTCTGCCCATCTTTATTGTAGAGGTTATATATATATAAAAAAATTCCCCTCTCACCCTTATGGGTGGTATGTGTCTTCCTCAATCTCGGGTCCTCTACCAGAGGCCGGGGAGTTTGAGGGTTCTGCGCAGTATCTTAGCTGTTCCTAGCACTGCACTCTTCTGCACAGAGAGCTCTGATGTTGTTCCTGGGATCTGTTGGAGTCACTCTCCCAGCTTAGGAGTCACGGCCCCGAGTGCTCCTACCACCACTGGGACCACTTTGGCCTTTACTTTCCACATCCTCTCGATTTCCTCCTTCAGGCCCTGGTACTTCTCCAGCTTCTCATGCTCCTTCTTCCTAATGTTGCTGTCACTTGGCACTGCTACATCTATCACTACCGCTGTCTTCTGGTCTTTGTCTACTACCACGATGTCTGGTTGATTAGCCAATACCTGCCTGTCGGTCTGGATCTGGAAGTCCCACAGGATCTTAGCCCTGTTATTCTCCACAACCTTCTGTGGAATCTCCCATCTGGACTTGGGGGGGGTCTAGCCCATACGCTGTGCAGATGTTCCTGTACACAATGCCAGCTACTTGGTTGTGCCGTTCAGTGTATGCTGTTCCTGCCTGCATCTTACACCCTGCCACTATGTGTTGGACTGTCTCTGAGGCCTTTTTGCACAATCTGCACCTTGGGTCCTGTCTAGTGTGGTAGACCCCTGCTTCTATGGATCTCGTGCTTAGTGCCTGTTCTTGTGCTGCTATGATCAGTGCCTCAGTGCTGTCTTTTAGTCCGGCCCTTTCCAGCCACTGATAGGATTTCCCAATGTCAGCCACCTCAGCTATCTGTCGATGGTACATCCCATGCAGGGGCTTGTCTTGCCATGGTATTTCCTCCGCTTGAACTTCCTCCCATGTCTGCTGCTGCCTGAGGCATTCTCTCAGCAGCTCATCTTTGGGTGCCATCTTACTGATGTACTCCTGGATACTCCGGGTTTCATCCAGGACAGTGGCTTTGACACTCATCAGGCCCTGCCCGCCCTCTTTGCGGCTGGTGTACAGTCTCTGGGTGTTGGACTTGGGGTGGAAACCTCCATACATTGTGAGGAGCTTCCAGGTCTTCACATCGGCAGCCTCCATGTCTTCCTTTGGCCAGCTCACTATACTGGCAGGGTATCTGATGACAGGCAGGGCATACATGTTGATGGCATGGATCTTGTTCTTCCCATTGAGCTGGCTCTTCAGGACCTGTCTTATCCTTTGGTGGTACTTGGATGTTGCTGTCTTCCTTGCCTCCTCCTCATGGTTCCCGTGTGACTGTGGGACACCAAGGTATTTATAGCTGGTCTCTATGTCTGCTGTGTGGCCCACTGGTAATTCCACTCCATCAGTCTTAACTACCTTCCCTCTCTTTACTATCATCCTGCCACACTTCTCCAGTCCGAACGACATCCCAATGTCCTCGCTGTAGATCCGTGTCAGGTGGATCAGTGAGTCGATGTCTCATTCACTCTTAGCATACAGCTTAATGTCATTCATGTAGAGGAGGTGGCTGATGGTGATTCCACTCTTGAACTTGTACACATATCCAGACCTTGTGATTATCTGGCTGAGGGGGTTTAAGCCTATGCAGAACAGCAGTGGGGACAGTGCATCACCTTGGTATATGCCGCACTTGATGTCCACTTGTGCGAGCTGTCTTGAGTTCACTTCCAGTGTTGTCTTCCACTGAGTCCCATTGAGTTCTTGAGGAAGTTCCTTAGTGTCCTGTTGACTTTGTATAGCGCAAGGCATTCACAGATCCATGTGTGCGGCATTGAGTCATAGGCTTTCCTGTAGTCAATCCAGGCTGTGCTCAGATTGGTCTGCCTAGACCTTGAATCTCGGGTGACTGCTCTATCTGTGAGTAACTGGTGTTTTGAGCCTCTGGTGTTGTTCCCAATGCCCTTCTGAGCTGTGTTCATGTACTGGCCCATATGGTCCTGTAGCTTGGCAGCTATGATGCCTGATAGAACTTTCCATGTTGTGGGGAGGCAGGTTATTGGCCGGTAGTTGGATGGTGCTGTTCCTTTGTGAGGGTCTTTCATGATCAGCACTGTCCTTCCTTGTGTTAGCCAGTCTGGGTGGGAGCCTGCTGCTAGCAGTTGGTTCATCTGTGCTGCTAGGCGTTCATGCACTGCTGTTAGTTTCTTTAGCCAGTAGGTGTGGATCATGTCCGGGCCAGGTGCTGTCAAGCTTTTCATGTTCTTGACCCGCTGTTGGATGTCTGCTACTGTGATGGTGACTGGTTCCTGTTCTGGGAGATTGCTGTGGTCTGCTTTCAGGTCCTGCAGTCACTTTGCACTGGTGTTATGTGTCTTCTCTTTCTCCCATATGTTCTTCCAGTACTGTTCAATTTCCGCTGCTGGTGGCTCAGCTGATACTCTGTGGTTGCACTGCAGTTGGGAGTACACTTTGGATGGTTCTTTGGAGAACAGGGCATTTATCTTCTTGGCCTCTGCTTCTCTAGTGTATCTCCTTAGCCTGGTAGCCAGTGCTGTGAGCCTTTGTTAGCAGTCTCTAGGGCTTCAGATGGAGTCAGGCCCATGTATTTTTTCAGTAGCCGAGTCTTATCATTAATCTCCACACGCTTCTGTAGTTCCACCAGCTGACTGACTTCTCTCTGAGTTGCCTTGATCTTAGCCTCCAATCTCATTTTCCAGGGTGGGTATGTACTGCTGTTCTTCTTGATCGTGTAGCCAAACAGTTCCAGGATTACAGTGACTGTAGCATATACCAATTCATTGGTTTCAGTTATTGTGGTAGTAGGGATTGTCTGGAGGGCTCTGTTGGCATCTTCTAGCATACTATCTGATGGTACTTCTCCATTGAGCCTTGGTAATCGGACTCGAGGGTTGACTATAGCTAGTTTATCCATGATCTTATGCCTCATATCAGCTGCTGTGCTCTGTAATGGAAGGGGTGGCAGTGACATTCCAGCTTCAGGTGTTGGCTGCACAACTGCTTGTTCTTCCAGGTCTGCTTGAGTCCAGGTTGTAATGTAGAGTTGGTCTATCTCGAGTTGTGAGAGCAGCTTCCTCTTTACTATGTTGAAGCGCTGGGTAACTAGTTGTTTCTCAGTTAGTGTGGATGTAGGCCTTCTGTCTATCCATACTTCCCTCATACGTTTCATATATCCCCTCTCATTAGGTCTGCTTGTTCCAGTAGCCCACTTAACATCAGATTGTCCTGGTTCCCCAACATCTGACGCGGACCTTGTTAATCCGGGCAACGTCCGAGCCGGCATGACTCTCTTAGTTCGTGTCACTCTCATATTTGAGGTAGGCAGGTGAAGCGTTAGGGGGTCTTTGCCCAAGGACCCCTACTGGTAAGGTAGGTGCCAGCTGGGATTTGAACCCTGGTCTCCTGCATCAAAGGCGGTGTTCTAACCACTACGCTATCCAGCTGCTTGGATATATATATATATATATATCCAAAAAATATATATAATTTTTTCAATTCAGTAAAAATGAACAAACAAAAAGATAGAGAGAGAGAAAAAAAAGAACACAGGAATGAAAAGAAAAAAGAAAAAAAACGTATAAAATTATGTCTTCCACCCTTCTCTCTATGAAGTCATTATCATCTTAACCTTTTCCCCATTTTCTTTGTGCCTTTTAGTCCCCAAATCATCAATCTGATCTTTTCTTCTTTCAACAAAATGTCCATATAAGGTTTCCAGTCTTTCAAAATGCTCTTTGTCATTTTTTCTCTGACCAAACTGGTCAGCGTCACCATTTCTGCAGGTCCAGTTCATCTTATAATCTAGTCTTCCATGGCAGGTATTTCACTGTCATTCCAACTTTTTGCACACAATAATCTTGCCACAGTTACCATATACAACATGACTTTCCCAGTCTTTCTTTTCTAATCCCTTATCCATAAGACCACCTTTACTGTAGAGATTCTCATGCAGCAGAGCAGTTGGGCTGCAGATTGTTCTCCCGCCACAGGAACAAATCTGATCTCAGGCCAAACAGCATGTTTGGAGTTGAGATGTCCTGAAAAAAGATTTTGGATGCGTTGATTTGTTCACTCAACCAAGAAATGTCTGAGCCCATGTCCATCAGAGCGGACAATATAAATATTCTTTGTCTCATACATTGATCCTCTTCTTCTTCTAAATTCCATGCCCCAGACCGCAGATCCTGCTCTTGCCAAACTGTGTGATATGGTGCCTCCCCCAAAAGTTGCTGTGGCTCTCAGCCATCAAGTTAACCATCCCCAGTTTAAGAGCTGAAGATGGTACCTCTAGGAACACCACTCATTTTGTTGGCCAGGGTCAGTTGGCGAGCTTGATGGGCATTCTCCCAGCTGTAGCATCAGGCAGCTTCATTTGGTTTTGGATGAGTTTCTCCTTCCATTCCCTTTTCTTTTTCTTTTAAAGGAAGCGATTACAGCCGATCTGCACCCACCAATTCAATTTGGATGGGAACTGGGAGGCAGGGTCTCTAACCCTTCCCTTACTGATGGCACAAAAAGGGTCAGCTAACAAGTGAGGGATAAAGATCATAAAAAATGGAAAGCAATTCCTTTTAACACGTTCGTTGCTAAAGGCTATTGCGGGCAGATGGCACACGCAACCGTTGGGAGTGAGAAGTAATACTGTATATTCCTGGTCCCCATTTTATTGGAACTCTGTTTTTGGTTTGTTAATGATGGTAAATCAATGGTCTAGAAAATGCAATGCTTTCCCTATTAACCAGACGAGTGCACAAATTCTACCCCGCACACCTCAAAACTTTCAATTAACATTTTGCATCTTTCTGCCTTATAATTGGAAGCAATTAAGCTGAATTGTTAGGCAAGGTGGAGACATGTAGAGCCTCTACAAATACTTGAACCTTGCCGCCATTTTCTTTTTCTATCTCTCGTAGTACATGTGCAGCTGTAGATACTTCTGCCTATTGAGCAAATACTTCAAATCATCCAGTATGTTGGTATCATAAAAAGGATGGCTAATGGGGAACATTCATACTGAATTGCCACCTTTATCCTGAATAAAAGCTTGGTCCTTTTACAGTTCCTTCCCACCCTCTGACAGAAAAAAACCCTACAAAGCCTGTGTAAGATTACATGAAGGAGCAAAAAACATCTATTGCACCATGGATGGGTGTACTTCCATTACATTGGCTCTTCTTCAAACTTCTCAAATATTCTTCCAAATATTCAAAGTAACAAACACTTCTATTACACTGGATCTTCTATTCTGGTATCTCATCTCATGAGCATCAGGACTAGCTAATCCTTCATTCCCTGATGGCCACTTTGTATATCTTTGTATTTCTTTCTCCAGCCTCCAAGGAGCACAAAAGATATCGCTAGCTTCTAATGTAGCAATATCTCACCAGGGATGAAAAATGTGTGTCCTTCTCGTGTTTCTTGGGCTGTTGGGAAAAGAAGAGGCAAAGGAAAAGGACCACTGGTACAGCCAACAGATTTACGGTAGGTTGTACTGAAAGAGTGAGAACATGCCTATCTCACCTCTGAATTGCTTTCTCAGAGTTGAACCAGTTGAACACATCTTTAGATTACGGACTGCTACTCCTGGCTGAATTGATTAGAAAACATCTCTGTGGTGCAAAATGCAGTCTTACTTATTTAGAGTTGCTGAACTGAGAAAGGAGCAGAAATCAAATAATTGTTTGGGGGTGAGGAAGCCTTGGAGAACGAGGACATCGGTATCGGCTGCTCAGAAATCAGTAAACAGAATGGGAAGAACACCAACCCTTCATGAAGTGGGTGTTATTGTTACTAGTATTAATATCACTGACCCACATGATATGATCATGTGATCATTTAGTATCTTTCAGGGTTGGAGTATAAACGTACTGTATATTAGTGGATTTATGGGGAAATCTTTAAAGGTTAAAGATGTTAATGTAATGTTGAATTATATACTAAAGCTTTGGAATTTGACTGTTTATCAGGAATTGTGGTTGTATTGAGCATGGGGGGTGGCAAAAAGAATTATACTAAGAAATTGGAAAAGCGATATTACCCCAGATGTCAAGGACCCAGATGTGATTGTTGGAAATGTGTGATCCATCTGCCTTGGAAAACACTATATTTTCTATCAAAGGATGCAGTAATGTGTTATTATGGCAGAGATTCTGTGATCTCTTACAATAATACCTTGTACTGTGAATTCATTGGCAAATTAGTGACTACGGATAAATATAAAATATCAGATCATTTTTTTCTTTTCCTTCTTAATTCTTAGTTTGTATTTTTTTTAAGTTTCTTTTTTTTTAAGATTAAACGTTGTTTTGTTCCAAAAAATAAAGATATTAAATAAAAAGATTAGCAGCATTAGGGTATTTTCTAATACTTTGTTGAGCTGGATTGAGTGTCCTTTTAGAACAAATATGGAAATGATCACAATGCCCAATTGCTCATATTTTAAGGAGGGCAGAATCATGCCCTGTGTTTTCTTTCTGGGTTCCTAGTCTCCCAACCCCAGGGCACAATTCAATGAATCAGGGGGCAGATTGGGCCTCTTCCTATCAGCTCAGGTGACCATCTTTCATTTCACAGGTCTTCTTCTTTCTCAGGTGCCTGTGGATAGCTGGCATCCGTGCTTTGAAGGGAATAAATAGCGCAGAACCATGGCTCTCGCTTTGGCTGATCAATCAACTTTCTTTCTTGATCTCTTGAGTAAACCTCAGATCCACTGTAGGTGTTTGTGAATTCAGTGCCTGTTTGTTAATTACCCACTCAGTAACAAGGCACCCCAGGGTATGGGAAAATGAACCTGTCATTCAGATTCGACTTTTAGTCTGCCCCCCAATTGGCAGGGGGGATCTAAAAAAATGAAGGAGGAATGAAATCAGATTCTATCTATACTGTGCATCTCAACCTCCAGGCTTCATAAATGGGCGGTTGCTATGGCTACCATGTAATTCAGATGAACCAGCGTTAAGTGTCATTCACACTGAAACCCATTTTGGATTCCAAAAGTGCCATTGATCAGCAGATGTCTTTAAACGGAAGAAGGCAAAACCCAGGTTAACTTCAGACAGAGCGGGTCTTGAATGAAGACAATTTTAAGGCACCGTGTGGGGTGCTGGGTTGTCTAGATGCTACTTTGAAAGGCTCCTTGTGCAAGTAACTTTTCAGCATGCCCTGACAGCAGTTGTCTGGTCTTCAATTTTATGAAGATGTAATTCCAGATCCATAGCTAGAACGAACACCAGAAAGATTCCTTACTGTCAGGCTGCTTTATCTAAACTGCAAAAATCAAAACAATCACTAGCTGGCAGTTAGTGGCCTGCAAAGTCCTTGTATCTCAGATATGATAACCCTAAGGAGTGCTGCTACTAACACTTGAGGTGGGTCATAGCTGTTCTTTCTTTCACACACACACACACACACACACACACACACACACAGGCCAGCTATCAGATTTATTGGCTGAGTGATATACAGACAGGAAAGACTAATTTTGAATTTCCCATGATGCCTTGAATTGACACAGTTATTGGAATCACAAAATGTCTACTGCTGCCAGTAGACCTCTGTTGGGGTATGGGAATCTTTCTGTATAGTATTTTTTCTACATGTTCCTGTTGGGTTTGAACATGTTCTCATTCAATACAATGCACCATATTATGAACTTACCAAATGTGCTCAGGTTTACGTAATGTGCCAAACATCAAACACTGTAGCCAAATTAACATGGTCTAAGCCTAATATGTTGTCTCTCTGTGTGTGTACATACATATACGTACACACACATATATATACAATTTTCAATACAGTAAAAATAAACAAAGATAGAAAGTCAGAAAAAGAGAGGAAAGGAATAAATTAAAAAAACACACACACAGCCAGAACATGCAATTATGTCATCTGCCCGTCTCTCTATTGAATAATGATCACCTTAACCTTTTCCCCATCCTCTCTGTGCCTCTTTAGTCCCCAAATCATCAGTTCAGCCTTCTTTCAAAAAAAGTCCATATAAGGTTTCCAGTCTTTCAAAAAAGTCTGCTGTTTTTTCTCTGACCAAGCGAGTCAGCGTTGCCATTTCTGCAAGTTCAGTTAATTTTATAATCCAATCTTCATTGCTTTTCCAGATTTTTGAGTACAATAATCTTGTCGCAGATACCATATTCAATAGTAATTCCCCATATTTCTTTTCTAATTGAGCTAAGCCTAAAATGCTTTGAATGCTTCAGCTAAGTCCTTAACTGACCTGTCTGTTGCGGAATTGCAGTCACTGTTTCATGTCCCACAATTTCTCATTGGTCAATATTTCTATGGGCCAGCTCTTTACAGTTTCAGAGCCTCCTGAGCAGAGAATACTGGAGATTTATTATTATTAGTTTAACAATGATATCTGTTTACAGCAAATGCAGCCTTTTGGCTCTTCCAAGCCCATTGCAATGGGTAACTGTTTATATAATTCAGATGTGCTTGATTTCACTGAGTTTTATTGGTCATTGTATTGCTTCCCTGCAATGTTTGTTCCTTTTATTGATGATCTGTGATTGAACATGATGGTTTTAACTGTTCTACCCTGTCGGAAGAAGATGAGTTATAAATGATCGATATAAATCAATCAGTAAATGTGCAAATTTATGAGTAGAAAGAGCAGGCAGACAGGCATCTAGTCCACATCAAATAGTCTGGACTGCAAAAGCAAGCTTTGCTGTAACCATGACTCTCCTGCCAAATTGCTAGCCCACATTCAAACAGGTGGACAGTGATTAATAGCTAAGGGTCATCAGTTATCACAGACTCCCAATGCTCATCTAAAGAAGTATCTTCTGAGACATACAGCCATTCAGAAACATATTTAGCTATCATGCTAAACAAAATCAGATGAAAAGGAAATTTCCAGCATTTTTATGGCTGTTACAAATCAACTCAGAGTTCTCACTCAAGGCACAAATGACCAGGCTTTTGTGCCTCGTCAATTGACACATTAGGCAAAGACCTAACTCTCTGGAGAAAGCTCTAATGCTGAGAAAGGTGGAAGGAAAGAGAAGAAGAGGATGACCAGCAGCAAGGGGAACAGGCTCAGTTACAGTAGCGATGAATGCACCATTTAATGAGGAATAATATATTCTTCTTATTTGGAGCCAGTCCAAGATGGTCATCTGACAGTTCAAAGACCCAGCTCTGTTCTTTCTAGCAACATAGATTTGCATGTTCATCTGTTCCACATCAAAATGAATTAAGTTATGCAAAATAGGTATTGTCCTCCTATATTAGTTTCTGCTGGCTTTTGTCAGACTTTCTGAAATAATCAATGCTTCAGAAGCTCAATTCCTGAATGGAAGGGTGATTACAGCTAAACATAAATTATAGAATCATAGAATTGGGAGGGGCCATGGAGGCCATGGGTATAAGGCTCTACTCGGTGCAAGAATCCAAACTAAAACAGCCAGAACAGGAGACTCTTTAGCCTTTGCTTCACATTCCATGACAGAGAATCCATCTAATTTAAGTAGATTCCACTAACAATCTGCTCTTATTGTTATGATTTTTTTCTAACGTTCTATCAGAATCTGACAATCCATTGTTCCATATCCTGCACTCTGAAATGTTAGAGAACAAGCTTTGACCTTCCATATGACCTCTGTTTATGTATTTCAAAACTACCTATTCCCACTCCCAAATCTTCTCAAAGTTAAATCCAGTTCCTCCCATCTCTTTTCATAGGGCTTAGTGTCTAGTCGCCTGATCATCCTCGTCCTTCTCTGAATCCATTCTGGTTTCTCTGAATCCTTCTTAAGGTTTGGTGTCCAGAACGGTACTCAGTATCTGAAATAGAGGAGAATAAGGTGGAGCCATGCTATCCCATTTTGAAATGATGTAAGGAGAGGATCAGCAGTTGTCGTGGTTAAAGAGGAGGATCTCATCTCTGCCGGTGACACTTCTCCACTCAGTAGCTGACATTTGTATTTTTTATAAGAGCTTTGAGATCTGTGCGGAGCTGGGAAATAAAAGTTGTTGGCTTTTCGGTGACACAATACACCTGTCATAGTCTCTGAACTAAAAGTGGGGACATGACCAATGGAATGGCCCTGGGCTGCTGCTTTTAAGTTTGTTTTGACTTTGTTCCTGTCTTATCTACTCAGCATAAAAATATCCTACATCTCCATTCTCTTGAAGATTCCCAAGCTGGGTTTGCAGAACCCATTTAACAGTTTCTGCAGTTAACCTATGTTTTGAGTTTCAACCATACATGGATCCATAAAATAAGTAAAGGGGCAAGATTTGCGTAACATGCTAAGCCTCAGAACAACTGTTGTAAAAAGTAGTCACTCTGTTTCTAACAGTCTTGGATAAATGTGTTGTGTGAAGTTAGCACCTGGGCACCCATATATAATTTTCCCATAAAGAGGAACCAAGAATCCAATTTGGTCCTAGGTTTCCACGTACAGTAGCTGGCTTTCAAGTCCTAACTCAGAATGGAGGAAAAATTGTGTAGTCTGAATTCTTATACCAGATTATGCAATTGGCATTCTCCATATTTATTAATGAATTGACATGCACGTGCACATCAAAATATGCATCTTTCCTAATTTGGCAATATGGTTATAGCTTGCTTCTAGCAGTGTACATACTAAGGTAAGTATATGCAAAGATATGCAGAAAATGTGCATGTCTTTTTGGATAGACTCCCCCCCCCCCCCACTTGCTGAATGTGAGGCCAAAACGAACTTACAGTCAGAAAAATAAGAAACTGATTGAAAACAAAATCACTCTGTCTTTCCATAGGCTTTTGCATTTGTACTTAGGTATAGAACATGAGAACTTTGAAACAAATAAAAATAACTAAGGCGGGTTGCTGAGGATCAGAGTTTACTGTATTATGTACAAAGAGACTCATCTTTTCCAAAAGGTCAAAATGAAAACTTTGACAGTGCCATTACAGAGAGAATCACCATGAAATAGGAATAGAAACCTCAACGTTAGCAAGAGGAAAAAATTACCTTAGTGGAGATTATAATTGAGTTGTGCTTAGTTGCACCACAGTGGTGTCTTACCATTGATGATAAATCATTAACAATGAGATTATGAAATGCCATCAGTGAGTGCTGACAGAGGCCCAAGATGCTGAGGATGTATTAAACTTTGATGGCTCTATTTTTGCATTATCCCAATGTAGGTCAGCATGTCTCTAGCAGCAGTCATTCTCCAAAGGAACTGCTAACTAATTTCTGTATAGAGTTTGTTTTCCTCCTCCTCCTTTCCCTCCATCATATTATTATGATCATTGGTCATACAGTCAGCCAGATGTTTAGACAGGGTTTGGCATTTTTATCTACCTATTGAGTCCTTCTCCAGAAGCTGAGATAGACAGATGTTGTTTGATGGTGTTAAAGTGTCATCAAGGATGTAAGCTGTTCCAAGTAAAGCTGCCTTTTCCAATTGACTGGTGGTGATTTTGTCAATGCCGATGGTCTTCAAGTGGTATTGCAGATGCTTTAGGACTGCACCCAAGGTGCCTATTACTATTGGTACTATCCTTGCTTTCTTTTGCCACAGCCATTCTATTTCTATTTGCAGGTCTTTGTATTTGTGATCTTCTCCATTTCTTTCTCTTCTGTTCTGTTGTCGCCAGGTATTGCAATGTCCACTATCCAGACTTTTGTCTTTCTCATCAACAATTGTTAAGTCGGGGTGTTGCGTGGCAGGTGCTTGTCTGTTTGAATTCTAAAGCCCCCGAGCACTTTAGCTTCTTCATTTTCTCTTACTTTGTCTGTTTTGTGGTCCCACCAGTTCTTGCTTGTAAGCAAATGGTATTTCTTGCAGATATTCCAATGAACCATTGTTGCTACTTTGTCATGCCGTTGTTTGTAGTTAGTCTGTGCGATCTTCGTGCAGCAGCTAACTAGGTGGTCCACTGTTTCATCAGCTTCTTTGCAGAAGCGGCATTTGCCATCTGTTGCTGTCTTCTCAATTCTGGCTTTGTATGCATTTGTTCTTAAGGCTTGGTCTTATTATTAATATTATTTGCCTAGCCCTGTGCAGGACCTGCCATGCTCTGCAATACTTTTACACTCTGGAATCCATCTCTTGTGGTGCTAAATCTAAGAGGAAAGGTTAAAATCCAAGAGTCATCAAGATGAATGGCTTCTGCTGACAAATACATTGGAAAATTGTCTTGGAGGTAAAAAAGTTGAAAGGTTGAATATTTTGGCCACAACAAATGGAATTTACTGCATCAAGGGACAAGCCTTTTTCTCTCTGCATCTGCTAAGATCTTTAAATTAAAGTGGCACCAGACATTCCCCAGGTTTGTTTGTTTTTTTCCTTTTCAAATAGAAACTAGAACATTTGGCAGGATTAGATGTGAAGGTTTCCTAGAAAAGATTTTGAAACTATTTCTATTTTGCAGTCCTCACTTGTACCTTGTTTCTTCCAACTGCTACTTAAAGCTGAACCTCCCTCAAACTGAGGTCAGTTTCTGGTGACTATATGGACACATCCATATTGTTTTCTTCCAATACTCACTGCCACTTCTTCTTTCAGACAACCCATTCTGGTCTACAGTTTCCCATGGCCTGCTGCTCCTTCCTTCTTTCTGAAAAGTCACACCTGTGATCCTTTCAAATTAAAGACCACATTTTGAAGAGGATGATGTTACAGCTGTGCATTTGATGCAATAATGTCACCAAACCTTAGTAAAATAATAACAATAATAACTTCCCATCATACTATTCAGCACTGGAAAATGAATAGAAAGGCTGAAAAACTGCTTTTAGGAAAAAAAAGTTTAGTGCTGCTGAAAATGATAAATCATTTTGGCCAAATGTTACTATTCCAAAGGAGAGTCAGTGCAAAATTAGACATAAGCAAATATCTCCCAGTTTGATTTAGAATTAGAGTCAAAAGGAGCCTTTAAAAATCTTACACCAATATTTCTTCTTGACCACAGGGTGATCAAATGGGAATGAAGGCTTGCAATAAATGAAGTGGTGGAGGCTTGCAAAGGATTCTCACTTGAAAAGCAGGGAACAAGGTATGAAAATAACTCCCATATTCATTTATTTTGCATTCATTTACCTTTGGTGATTGATGGTCATTTGATTTACCAATGCTGGGTGATATCATCCATCAGAAGCAGAGGCATAACATCATCACATTTGCAATGTGATCTTTGATTGGTTCAGTCTGGAATAAAATCTGGGGTAGAAGGAGAAGGGAAATGCCTGGTTCTGCAGCCAAAATTACAGGAAGGGCAAGTTCATACAAGCTCAGTCATCACAACAGTTGGTGCCACTTCTATGCAAGAAGACGTTTCTTTTAGCAAATGCTGAGGTGCTCAAAATTACATGAATAACGATTGCTTGTTACTGTTCCAACTCTTTTCAAGCAACTCAGCAGAACTATATCTTTGTTCAGTTAAAATGAGGTGGTCTCTTGCCAAGACCCTGTCTTTCTAAGCATTTGTTCAGCTGCTCCTCCTGATGCTTAAATAACATCACATTGTTATTTTAAAGTTTAAAAGTGCCTCTGTGTTCATCATTTTCTGTAGCCATACACAGCCAGGCTTGACTTAGAAAAAAAAAATGACTGCAAATGCAAAAAAGCTGGTTATCCTTAAAGCTTGTCCTCTTCTTGGAGTTCTAAAATTTCCAGAAAACTCAATAAGAAGTTATGATACCTTGTGAGTTATTGAGCAAACATCCATCCAGTTGTCCTGCCTGCATTTCTGCTGTTGACTGATTTACAGCATGTCTTCCAGGGCCTTCAGTTATAAAATTCCTCTCCACAACCTCCTATTTGGGGAAAATGAAGGAATGGACAGGAAAAGAGTCAAAGAGTTCATTAAGAGAAGTAGCTGGGGTTTTTTTCTACCCCGAGATATTAAGAACATGCTTAAACTTGAGAGGGAGGAAATAGTTGGTTTTCAAGGGGAGAACCAACCTGAGCAATTTCAACATTCAGAGATTTTTTCTCTTTCCTGATTGGTTTCCTCTTCACTGAGCAAAGACACAACTCACTAGGCTACTCTCTGCCCCAAAGGAGGCAAAACTGCTGGATTTATGTGGCCGTTAACAATGGAAACACACCAAAAATGAACTTTTTCCTTCCTCTAGGACAAAGGGGAAGTTATCAGGCAGGCACCCCTTTTTTTCTCAGTGAAGGAGAAGCCAACGGCCATGTTTCCATGGCCCTTGGGGGTAAAGCAATAGCATCTTAACCCATTTGGCAGAACATCTGCAGCAAGCCAACTGAATCTTGGAGGACTTCCATCTAGGACCATTGCCTTCTGCAACTGAAGCCTTAAGTCCATCAGTGGCCAAGCACTTGGGCAGCTTCTTTCAATCTTTTATGTCTTAAAACCTGTTCCCCACCATTGTTGGGTTCGTACTTATCATGGAAGAAAAGCTACATGGTTTCCCAGGAAAAAGGAAATACTCTGTAGGTACCCTTAAGTCCAGCAGAACTATGCTACAGCAGCCAGCCCTAGTCCAGAATCTCAACAGCTAAGGTAGACCTACGCTGACTAAGGATTGTGCAGTATGGAAGGGCTGATGAAACTGGGGGTTTTCTTGGTCAGGCAACTTAGCTATTCTAAAGGTAAAGATTCTAAATGTTTTCTTGCTGTTTTCTGGGAAGGAAAGGAAGAACAGTAAAGAACTTAGTTTTGTGCTTTACCCGCTACTCCTACTCTCCCAACAGCTAGGTAAGGAATGTTTTTTTTTTCTTTTTCATTTATTTATTTAAAACAAAGATATACATCTAGAAGAGATAATATCAATAAGCAGACAAAGAAAATAGCTTAAGTAATACAATTAATGCTCAATATAATGTTAGCAGTATTTTGATTGCAGGTGTTGATCGGTTGAATCTGAATGTGTCCTTTAATTGCCACAAAATCAATATGAGTCTACAGAATATAAAGCCTGTGTTGCAATCAATGTTCTGCAGGCCTTAATTGTCCATTTAAACTTTAAGAGTATGCTCCAGCCTCCTGGGAATATTGGGGCATCATAGCCAATCTTTTCTTGGAATTTCTTGGCAGAGGGCCAATATAGGGCTACAGTGCAATAAACAACCATTTGCGAGCAAAAAAAAAAAAAAGCGGATGGAAAGACCCCCATTTTGCAAAACTTTCTTGGGCATGATTACCTGGAAGTTCATTTAAACCCATCATAGGTGATCAAACGCACTGGGTCAAACATGCTATCTGCTGCAAAACAGGAATGCATACAGGGAGTCTCTGGGTTAAGAACGCCCAGGTTATGGACAACCCATAGTTAAGAACAGAGCCTATTGTAGCAAAATTTGAGTTAAATACACAGTGATTCGAGTTAAATACACCATGGTTGGAGTTAATTACACAATACTACTTATACACTATTATACAATGATGCTGTTGTAGCTTACATGCAAATGCGACTTAAGGACAGACCTTGGACTCAGAACTCGTTCTTAAACTGGGGACTACCTGTATAAATAAATAAATGAACAGAATCAGTTAGATTAGACTAGAAATCATCATTATCATGTGTGAAGTCTTTCATGAACCCGAACTTCTGGAAGCCAACTCCAAGGAACTGTTCAGTTCTGGCATTGCACCTGGCACAGTTGGGCAAGGGTTGGGTCGTCCAACCTTGAGGTCTTAGTAAGGCTATTAATGGCATCCATTAAAAATTCTGGCTAGAACTTTGATGACAAATGCTGAGTGAAGTGGCCTTCACAGCCAACAATATCTTACTATTGGAACATACGTGATGGGAAGAGGTTTGTTGCTTAGCAGGGGAGCAAGCAAGAGGGTTGGCCTCGTGCCATATGAAAAAATGCTGTATTTGTTTTAACCTGTTCTTATTTTAATGAAGGAGAATTTGTTTTCAAAGGAGAGGAGAATATCAGGGAGAATT
This sequence comes from Liasis olivaceus, assembly GCA_030867105.1. Classification (NCBI taxonomy): domain Eukaryota; kingdom Metazoa; phylum Chordata; class Lepidosauria; order Squamata; family Pythonidae; genus Liasis; species Liasis olivaceus. The sequence continues at coordinate 22,353,405 of CM061357.1, forward strand.
TTTTGTGGGTGAGTGTGGTCTTGCACTTATCTAGTAGTGATTTAGCCAAAGTGCGGCTGTATGTGAATATCCTGTTTTCCATTGCGCAATTGCATTGTCTGTCACCTCCCAGGCTTTCCGCACTTCTATTGAATTCTATGGGAAGACATGAAAAGAAAAATCATTCCATGGGGCTTATTCACACTGGGAAATGTAAACAGGCAAGGATGCTTCAGAGTGATTGAAAACAACCACTCTCTGCCATCTCTAACAACAAAGCTCAGAAAATACTCAAGGATCCTGAGAATGAAACAGAAAAACAGAAGCCCCTTTTGCAAGAGAAGAAAACACCTGAGAAATTTGCAGGGAGATTTCCACCCAACATTAACTAGGTCAATTTCTGCTGTTTTCGTTTGCTACTGAAAGAGAGTAGAGTGAGGATGGGTGATGTTTGAATGAAAGTATGCTCAGCCCCTTTGAATCTGATATCTCTCCTAGAAATCCATTGCAGTGAAGTCTCCCATTTTTATAATATCACTTGAATGCTTGTTCAGTGACTCACGCAAGTATTTGTAGCATCTACGTCCCTTTGGTTTGTACTTGGTTTCTTGGATCTCATCCAACTCTTTGAATTTACCATGCAGGCCATCTGTGACTATTCTTGAAAGCTGTTTGCATGGCTCTCTTTCTCTTAACTACAGGTCAGCAAAGTCCCACCCTTTCTTTCAGACTTGCAGTTTCATGTCTCATTTCACCAGTCACGGCTTGACCAGAATGTTGTGGGGTTGGCAGTTGGTATCATCTCCCTGGCTGCAGATTGGCTGCTGACCAAAGCCACCTCTGAGAACTTCAATCCAAATAGAAGAAACTAACAATAGCCCTGTGGGATCAGGCTAAGGCCCATCTTGGTCCAATATCTTGTTTCTCACAGCAATCAATCAAGAGTCTCTGGGTTCTTGCAAGCAGGAGGTGGGAACATACCCCCCTCTCAACTTTCTTCTCCTACAATGGCTACTTTGAGGAATGTTGTGCCCAGTGGAAGGTAATTTGCTCTTCAAGATTAATAGCCCTTAATAGACCTGACTTCCATGAATATATCTAATCCCCTTTTAAATCCATGCCAGTTAGTAGCTGTCGCCATGCCTTGTAAGGGATATCATAGGTTAATTATGTACTGTTCAAAGAACTACTTTCCTTGGTCTGTTCTAAATCTCAGCTTTGTTGAATGACCATGGCTGTTAGGAGAGGGAGAGAGAAAATATTTCTTCAGGCCAAGCTTTTATACACCTTGGTTGTGTTCTCCTTCGGTGGCCATTTTTTCAAGCTAAGGACTCCCAAACTTTCTTAGCAGGTCTGAAAGAAATATGAATGGCTGTGTTTATCCCAGATTTCCTGAACTTGGCACACTCCAGAAGAGCTGTAACTGCAGCTCTCTCAGCAGTTACTCTTTCCCTGGGCTACAGCCCTTCCTCACACGTTGTTAAAAAGTGGCATCTTTTAAAGTGTGCTTTGAGGCAATCTTGTGAAACCAATCTAGGAATCTTTGATGGAATTACAGAGATGGCGTGCTTTAGACATACATCTTTCATTCATAGGCCTTTCTGGGGCTCTTTTGAGAGCTAGCCCTTCAAGTAAAATATTATTTCAAGCAACTCGTAGCATTTATCACCCTAGGGACAGCAGTGGTGGTGAGTTTCTATAAGCAATAATGCAAGTGAATGTATGACAACAAAAGTGATGGATTCTCTTCGTTTGGAGAGAAATAAGATGTTCATCCTTCATCTTCGATTGGTACATTTACTAAAGAATTGATTAATTTTGTAATTCTTCTTCTTCCCTCCCTTGGCTATATTTGACCAAGGTGCTATATAGGGATCAAAGAAACAGATGCTTGCCTGCAGGTAGATTCCCAGTCTATTATAATCAGAAACCAAAGAGAAAGCTCAAATCAAGGGAGGAATTATACAAAGAGCCTTGTTGCATCTACATGTGGTCTCCCACAATGGCTCAACTAGACATCTATGAGAAGATCATAAAAGATGCTTAAAGGCAATAACTATTCTCCAACCGTCTCTCTGCAGAGAGTGATAATTTAGAGGTATGCACTTTGTGGCTCCATAAAGCTATCATGGCAAATAGCCAGTAATGGATTTCTGTTCTGCCATGAATTTGTTTAAACTAGAGGTATTTTCCATTTCAACTACGCTCAGTCCAGTGAGCATCTATTGTTGCACTGGCCTGGGGAAGTGGATTGTGGAGTCTCCGCTGGAAAGAATCAAGGTGTCTCTTCTTGGTTTAATTAGGTTCTTTAGGAGAGCCACACAACTGTAGCTATCGACACATCTTGAAACCCAGAACCTGGGTTTCTCAAGTATTAGTGGCTTTGGATTCTGGAATTCTGGTCAAGGATAACCTGCCTGGTCAGAGAAAAGAGGGGAAGATGAGTGGATACTCTTTTCCAAGCCATTCCCTTGACTGAATTTAAAACAATTGGCTCTCCTATCGGTGAGCACAGAGCAGACTGCCTCTTCTCTATTCATGAATAGAGGAGAAGAGAAAGCGGAAGGTGAACGTGGAAGAAGGCGCTGCTAGTTAGTGACAGTTTTAATTGCTTCTTGCTTTGAAGCTGGGGAGCGATGAAAGAGGGATCTCATAGGGAAAAGCAAGCAGGCTATCACCTGGGCTGTCTCAAGCAGCACACACCCACAATACAGAGTCCCTCATGGAAGATGGAGAAAAGACCGCATTATATAGAATTAGAATGGAACTCTACAAGGATGACTTTGAGCTTTGGGAATTGATATGGAGGGGGGAGGGGAGACATTCTCAGAAAGTTTTGAGGAGCAAGATAAATCTCAGGGCTGCTTGCTAGTGTCACCGTTTGGGTGGTTTCTTTCTCAATAGCTAGACTACCTGACTCCTGGCTTATTGATGGCCCCTTACATATTTGGGTTTACCTCTAATAGGGACAGAAAGAGCACACCATTCAGAAAGAGCCACTTGATCCTTCCTTCATTTATCTTAAGCACCCAAGGCAACAAGGATGGTGCTTGTCACAATAGCTGGTGGGTTGGAAAAAGACTCAAGAACTTACCAATGATAAACATCAAGGCAACTTTACATTTGCAGTTTCTGATTCACTTCTTCAACAGAAATAAATTTGAACTGACAGCCTCCGGTCCTTTTCTCAAGGAAGGGGAAAGCAGCTACTTGTAGGCTGAGAATATGGTTTGCATGCTCTCTTCCAGGAGATGAAGCTTGCAATGATCTACTGCACCATACACCCAAGCATTTTAAAGTATAATAAATTGAATGGGTGGGCAGGTGGAGATGAAATTTGTCTCACTCATCAGCCCAGACAGCCAGAATTTATTGATAGTGCTGCTTCAGTCAGAGAAGTGTGTTGAGCTGGCTGTGGATTTGCTGGTATTCTGAGCCATCTCCAGTTCACCACCGGTTAGAGAGTTGGAGATTACTTTTAAAAGATCTTTGGGTTTCTTTAATACAGAGTTTCTTTAATGGGTGCTGCAAACTCCAAGAGATGTCAGCAAAATTGTGATCGATGCTGCTTATTTGACAACAGCCTATTCTAAGCTTTTTCCATCCATCATTCCAATGACATTTCTCCCCATACACGCCAAACTGAGACCATAGGAAGTTTCCAATCTTACTTCAGCACTGTAGTATGGGCATGAATAGGAGATTAAAAGCTAGGCAGCGACAGAGCAGAAGATCAGCTGATGAGAATATTGTTTCTCAAGTATTTTTTCTCCTGAGAAAGAGGCTTCTGTTTCCTTATGTTCAGAGTGCTTGAGAATTTCTTTTGAATTTTTCTTGGTAGCGTAATTGAACTTACTTTATGGATGGAAGGGGTGGTAGTCACAACTGTTCTCCATGACACATAATTCCATCACTCTAAAACCTTCCTGACTGAAAGCTTCATGGGAGCATTCCTAGCATGAAGTCTTCCTTTCAGATTTAAGGGAAGTTGGGGGAGGGAGCAGACCACTGGAGAGATGATAGCGTAATGAAAGGCAGAACATTCATATACTTCCATTGCATGAGTGCATCCCCTAGAAGAATTTCACTAAATCCTGTTCTGCTTGCAAAGAAATTCAGGAAACAACTCTCTTTTGTCAAGTAGGAGAAGACACAATAGGGAAAATGTAGAAGAATGGTTCTGTCTGGTCTTAACAACTCAATCAAGGAAAATATATTGAACAAGACCACCAAAACATTCAAGAGAAAGAGAAGGAAAAGACAGACAGCCAAAAGCAAAGAATTTCACTGAGATCCCAAAGATGCCCATAGAGTGCAAGCGAGACAGTTGTTTAGCATCTGGCATTCATAAGCATGATGCTTCTCACTCCAGTGTAGCATATAACCAAGGCGGCTAATCTTCTCAGTTGCTCCTACCCATGATACAAACACATCCTAGCGACACCTTTTTTCTGCTATGTCTCCATGCTGCTGCCTTCTCATTCCCCGCTCAATAATGAGAGAGGCTTCCTCTCTCAGCTATACCAATGCCAATGCCAATGTAGATTTTCCCTGTTATTCTAATACCAACCAAAGAGCCTCAAATGATGAAAAATCTGTTACACTCTGTTACCCATTATCTTGAGGTCAAGGAATTGCAATGATTTGAAACTTGCAGGGTGGGGATTAATAATGGGGATAGATTATTATGCTTTCATGCTTATATGGTTTTCTGGTTAGAAAGTATTTCTTCTCAGCTATGGGGAATGGCCTTAACAGCCACTATTATCCTCATGGATATACTGAATTGTCTTCCAAATCCAGTGGTCTCCTTGCATCCTATTATTTACCCACATGGATACCTCTTTTCATCTCTTCTAAATCTTCAACTGGATTCATGAAATGTGCTTCTTCCATTGAAAGAACCTAAGAAGGATGGGCAAACCAGAGGCAGATAAGAGCATAAATAGGTTTAACTTTGGCATTCCTTTGTGTCTGCAAAATTCAGTAGTCCATCCAGGATTCATCTCCAACAAATTCACAAGCAGCTTGATGCTCTCACCTTGCTTAAAAACCACATAGGGCTCTTACATCTGCAAAATCTGATATGAACCAAAATTCTGTTAAAAAAAAGTAAGCGGGGGAATTTCCTTCGTACAACAGCTTTTAAAAAAAATCTCCAGAACAGTTTAAATTTTCTAGATGAACTTTGAATTGATAAATGCAATTGAATTTCCACTTTGGCTAGTTAGCATGGCCAATCAGTATTATGCAATAACCTACCAAAAAAAAAAAAAACAGGATTCAGAACTGGGAAGGATGCTCTAGAACTCATAGTATTGAAGCACAATGACAACTTTGTCACTATCTAGAACTTCGTAATCTTTCAGAAATAAAACTGTCCACCTTAAGATGTTAGAAGAGTCAATATCCCTTTATATTCCTAAGTCCTTTATATTAACATTACCAGTAGGTCACCAAAACATCTGAGTTAGTTAAGCTTATTTCTATTGAATTGATTCCATTTTGCTTTGGAAATCACTCAACTTTCTCCAGCGATTCCCAGGCAAACCCAATGCTCTAATATATGAATTGTTCCCCCTGCCTCTCTAATTTAGTGAAGAACAAATCAGATCAATGCAAAGGTAGGCTGCAGTAATTTAAAAAGTTATTTATTGACAAGTACAAATGCTAGGCAAACATTTCATCTGTTCAATTTCACAATATAAAATTTCAAACAATCCAACGGTTTTCTTTCAGAATTAACATGCTACTGCAGGATTCTACAAAAAGTTTGGATTCAGCCTTCTGTTAATAAAGTCAGCCTGAGTTACAAAGCAAACCTAAGATGTAGCAATAGGTCTAAGAAATTCCAGCCTGCTCTTGCAACCAAGCCAGATTTTAAGGGATGCTGTGAATATACTCACAGAGGTTGTAGTAATGCAAAAGGTTGTCTCCCAAAATTCATTTCAGCACCTATCAACACCAGATTATCCTGTGTAGTATTTCCCTGGCAAGGAGGATCATTAACTATAACTTTCAGAGTACAGTCATATAAATACTACTATGAATCGACATTAATGCCAATATAAAGATTTTCCTCCTCAGATCACGCTTTAAAATAAAATCCAACCTCCCATCTTATTAAAATTGCTTGTAGTCCAACAGTAATATAGATGATTTGAAGCTCTTAGCTAAGTCATAATTAATGCAACAGTTAACCTGAGTTTGCCAGGAGACCTATAGGAATCTTCAGGAGAATGCAACCTGGTATCCACTAGCTTTCTTGATTCTCGCACTCTCCTCTTGACTTATTAGCTGAAACTAATAGGAGTGGAGAGCTAAAACATGATGATGACATATATCAAGTTGCCTACTCCCAGATACTTCAAAACAGAATCAAACTCAAAGCTTTCATGGACCAACTTCTGAAGGGTCATAGTTACCTGGAGTCTGTATTAAGTAGATAGTTTCTAATTTCCTTTTTTAGATTCCTCTCTAAGGACCATTGTCAACATTTCCAGAATGTAATGCTTACTGCTTTATTCTGCATCTGCGGGAAGCTGACACCCAGAAACCAGATTTGCTGCTATTCCTACTGGTAGTATTTTATCTCAAAAAGCAATTGGACAGCCAGAAAACATGATTCCAGAGACTTGATATTCCTCCATAATAGGGACATGGATGTCTTCATCTTCCGAAGTTTTTGGGCTACTTACACTATGTTCACTATTAGCATTTTCTGCCTGTTTGCTTGTCCCCTTGACATCTGGGACTTTGGATTTTTTCTCAGTTGCTTCCTGTTCATTTTTGCTAGACTGGCCTCCCATCTTGGCAATCTTACAGGCAGGAACGCAAGGATGGTTTCCGGCTAGGCAAAACAAACAAAATTTTAAAGTGTTAGAATGATAGCATGCTTATAATGGGAGAACAACATCTTACAAATATTGTGGCTATACAATTCTTTACAGATTCTCCTCCAAAATAAAATCCAGAGGCCCTCCATCCATTCTGGGTTGCTGCATCATGAAATTAAAAACTTTTCCAGCTTGCTCCATTCTGGATATCTCGGGTTTGGTTTTATCATCTGTTCTGTCCACTGCTACCCTTTGTTAAGCTTCATTGCTTGGATGATTCTGCAATTAGTACCATACATTTCCTGCATAAAGGAAGAAGTATTAAATATATTATGTCTGTACCTTATGACTGAAGAGTTAAGGCTCGTATCTCAAGTTAGAAATCCCAGGAGGAAAAAGTTACATCCAGAAAGTAACTTTTTCTTATGCAGTAGTCCTGACCTGGCAGAAATTAGAGAGGTCATAAGGTGAGGAACAGGACAGTTGTTTAATCCAGAGAAGAAAGCTAAAGCAACAGATTTCAAAGTCAACAACTGACTGAAGAATTATGGTCGACTCTATGGAGTTCAAGAAATATCCGGAGGTAATAACAGTGATAAAAGAAGGTGGTATAGGTAGTCCCCGGGTTAAGAACACCTGGTTTACAGACAACCCACAGTTAAGAACAGAGCTTATTGTAGCAAAATTGAAGTTAAAGACACAATGATTCGAGTTACATTCACAATGACTCGAGTTCATTACATACTACTACTTATACAGCATTATACACTACTACTGTTCTGGTTTACATACAAATTCAACTTAAGGACAGACCTTGGGAACAGAACTCATTCTTAAACTGGGGACTACCTGTACTGAAAATATAAATTACTATGGATTATAAGAAAAAGTTTCTAAAATTGAAGTTGGCTTCCAGGTGGACTAAGTATATAACCACACTTATGATTACATTGAAAGGGAACACATGTTCACTCAAGGTTATTCAGCAATTAAGTAGACAACTGTGATTAGTAACAAAAGTAGAATCCTCTGTTAGCCACCTTACACATTCATGCCAGGAAATTACCAACTTTTGTCATAGTGACACAATAAAATTATCAGCTTTCAAACAGTGCCCATAACCCTTAAGATTTCAGATGTTATAGGTCATAGGGCTGCACAACTAACCCTAACCAATTTTTGAAATTTCCCCCCACTACTTCAAAAACTATTCCCAAATTATGATTTGTAATGGGAAAAAGGATAAATGCTACTATTCAAATACATGTTATAATTAAAATGCAATTATAAATAAATGTCAGATTTGTTGTCTCAAGCTTCTCCACTTTGGCAGCCTTGTCCTATCCATTTTTTGTAGCATAGCCCTTGACCTACTGTTTAAAGGCTAGATATAATCCTATCTGCCTAGCACAAAACTTAGTTATGTTTTTCTTGCATAGAAGATACTATAACCCCCAACCTCCTTTTATTGAAAGACAACATACTGCATACTAGCTCTTCTTCACCAGTAGCTTTTCTCCTCCACAAATAATGAAAACCTTAAATTATATCATTCAAGGACTATCAGGTTCCTCAAACTACAAGAACCATACTTAACCCCCTAAGAAAGAAAAATAGAGGCAAGGTAGATCAGGTAGCAAAAGCTTTCTCTGTAAACTAAGAAAGTTGGGTTTGTTCAACAGCCCTTTTGGAACAAAGAGTTATTAGGAAAGAACAATTCTAAGCAGTTTGAAATTGCAAGTTTAACAGCTGTGGTTAAATTTACAAGACATGCTAAGCCATAGCAGAGTTTCATTTTGGTTTAACATAGTACATAAACCTCACCTTTGCAGCTTTCAAGTCAGTTTACAGTTAAGTGTGATTTCTGTGCTTAGTTACTAGTGGCTTAAAGCATGAATTTGCTAAGCCATATAGGAAGACAGTTTACTACTTCATCTAGCTTATTTTCAAAAAGCATGTTTCCTAACTCATATATTTTAGCTTTCACAACTGTTAGCAAATAGAGTCATTGGGCATGCAAGGCAGAAATTGTGGGAACTGACATTCCAAGCATCTCAAAGAAGCTGTAGAGAAGATTGTTACACCATAACTGTACATTTAAATTTAAGAACCATTTATCAACAGCATAAGAGAATATAGTGCTAAGTGTTTTTTGATTCAAGTTGTGATAAAAATATGCCCCAGTCCTACCATTATTAACAGCATCACATTAAGCAAGCTTGAATAGAAAAACAGCATTGGAAAAAGAAAGACCCATCATCAGCAAAAGAATAAAGATAACTCACCACTCAGAAGCAGTCTCTACAAGCTCCTTTTCTATTGTCACAATTTCCTACAGTCTCTTCTTAAATACAGCTCAGTGGACCCGCTCTAAATCTTCCCCAACATCCAATACATTTGTTCCACCTGAGAAGTGTTCTTTCCCCTTTCTATTAGACATTTGCATTTGCAGGTAGCGCTAGCCTCATTGGGCTTCAATCGCTTGATACAGCTGTGGTGATTTATGCAGCTGCAAGCTGATGAATTGCAGAGTGAGGTTAATTGGTTTTGAAGCTTTTCTAGCATCCTGGATTAATTCTAAAAAGGGACCTATGGTAGGAAATGGGAGGTCAGCATGTGAATATTGCAGGCCAAACAAGAAGAGGTGGAACCTTGGATGAAATGTTGGTGGAGAAAAAGGACAATTAGATATTCTTCCAAGCTGTGTGGTCTAGACAATCAACACTGCTATTAATTCATAGTTGAACTGTCCTGCATAAACATGTAATGTTGCTACCATTGGGAAAAAAAGGTGATAATCTTTGCCATCATAAGTCTGCTTTCCTGAATAGTCTTCCATCACTGATCTTGTTATTGAAAAACCACAACTGATGGTGTGCACAAAGCACAATGATATAAATCACAGTTAACAATTCACAATGGTCAGGTTCCTGCATTGTACTTATCCACCATATGGTTGGTTTTCAGCTTAATGTATTAAAAAGGTGGGACATAAATGTATTGGTGGGTCAGGCATGTTGTGCAAACAACCAACCTCTGAGTTAGCAAACCATGCTTTCCTATGTGTTCCTAGTCTAAAGTGTAGTCCTACTCATAATACTTCAGAGAAAAGGTAGTTCCTGACTGATGCAATCTCTTAATGAATTTTTGCTGCTCAGAAAATGCCTTTTCTAGCCATTCCTTCATTTTATATGCTTAGTTTTAATATGGCAGCTTTACTTCATGAAAAATCTTCACGTTTGCTGTAGCTGCTTCAGGAATAATGCTTTTAAAAAAGTTTCCCCTCTTCTATTTTCTTTCAGATGTTTTAGTGCTCTTTACTGATTAGTATTGGTGTGACTGTTGCAGTTTTCAATTTCCATTGCTGCAAAATGTGGTCAATAAATAAATGCTTGGTATAGAAATCTTTAAAATTACACTTTTGTGGAAGAGCCAGTTTGATTGAGAAGAGTCCATAGTTGGGCCAACCTTTGTTTTTATCCATTGTTATGTGTCTTCCCTGTCTATAAAAACTTATAGTATTGAGGATTACATCCTCCATTGCCAGCTGTTTATCTGTCAATTCAAACCAGTTGTTTGAGCCAACTTTCTCCGTGGGCCAAGTCAACCAAAATTTTAGCAATGCAGCTCAGAAATTGAAAAAGAAAATGCCCTGTAGACAGAGAAACCTATAGATGCCGTTGCTGTAGCTGACTGTAGACTTGAATATGGCTCCCTGCTGCTCTAGCCTGACAGCCAACCCATACAACACACTGTTCCTAATTTTACATAGTGTATTTTTTAAAAGAAATATATTGTTTCTCTGCAAGAAACGCACATAAAACAAAACCGTGATCGTTTATTGAAACAAAAGAAACTAGGTCAGGAATATACAGCATCGGGAAAGGCTAAGAAAAATGGAATAACAATTGGTCACAACTCACTTTCCGGGGAAGTACTAGAACAATCAAAATAGTTACAAGGATGAATTCTAATCCTGAAATTAAGGAAGGCAGGTAAGAGTTTAACACTAGCCTCCATTTATGTTCCAAATACGGATAAGGAACAATTCTATGAAAGATTTTTCCTGATGTTAATAGGAATGGCAGAGGAGGAAATAATTATCTTAGGAGATATGGATGGTGTGCTAGATCCAAGTTCTGACAAATCATACTGGTGGGTGGGTGGGAAGGAAAAAGACAGCCCCAAGAAGGTTTTTCAGTGTATGGAAATGCTAGCTTCGACCCATGCTTTGAAGATTAAAGAATCCAAAAGCAAGAGGCTACACCTTTTTTTCAGCAAGACACAGTGTATTTTTGATGTGCTGTTGTCTGAGTCATACTCTACTCTTCAGCCAAAATCAAGCAAACCGCAGTGTAGCCTAGCGCCATATATTAGCCTTGCCTTGTGATTTATAAACCAAGATTTATGGCTTTGTGTGTTGAACAAACCCAGTCACTTGTGAATTATTTGATTAACCATGATTAAGCATGCTACAGCTTGGTGCAAGATTAAAGCCAGGCTGTTAACTGCTTGCATCTCCACAGCAATCCTTCTGAGCTCCCAAATGACCTTTAAACTCCCTATTGAGCTAGGAACTAACTGTCCAAGATCCATTGTCCTGGTTGCCTGTGATAACCATGATCAGTGGAGGTCCTTAGATGGATCTCCTTTGGCTGCATGTCTCCTCCAAGCTGCAGAAACAGAATCAATAGTTTGCTTCTGTTAAAAGGGAAGCTCTGTTATAATGATTGCAGAGAAGAAGCTGCCTTTCTCTGTTGGAGAAGCATCATGGATTTCTACCTGTCCAATTCCTAGTTTGTCTGCAGTTCTGTTGCTTCCAAAGGCAAAGATCCTAACACTGCTAAGCTGATTTTATCTCCAAGCAGTTGGTTCCTTCTGGGATTGCCTCCAGGCACTGCTTTGCTCCATTTCGTGGAACGATGCAGCTAAGAAACTTATTCAGCCTGTTCCAGTGATTGAACCTTTCTTCTGTGAGTAGATCTTACTTATTTATTAGTCACATTTATATAGCCTCCCTTCTCACACAAAGTGACTCTTGGTGGAATGTTGGGATTAAAAAAAAAAACCCTAGAAAGTTTCTATTACTGTTAGCAAAATATTTCTGAACCACCTTTAAATGCTAGATTCACACATTGGGCTATACTGTGGTTTGATTTAAGCATGGTTAACCAAGCCACAGTTATCACACATCACAATCACTACAGGTGGTTGGGACTGCATAGCACCCTGGGCCAAAATCAGATTAAGTGCCCCAGCGTCGGATACTACAGCAAATCAGTCAGTGGCAGATCCATGGTAGTTCTCTATGTTGGCTGGTATTTTAGCCACCGTTGTGGTGGCCGTCTAAGACTTCAATTGTTTTTTATTTAACTATAGTATCACAAATGGAAGGAGATTGGCCAAGGGAAGGGAGAGATTCTCACCATCCTTATTTCACTCCCCACATGCCTGCAAGGGGTTCTTAAGAGCAAGTGAAGCCACAGATATATGGCTTAGCTGAACCTATTTTGTATTATAGGAGAACTGATTAAGCTATCTGTCACAGTGAGTGGTTCCTTAGTAAATAACTCTAGAATGTGATGAGTACAAGTTGTGGTTACTGTATTCCACTGTAATCACTGTTCAGTGAATGATCCAGACTAGATATCTTGGCTGATAGGACATACATACATTGGCCTCAATCACATTAGGACCTGATGTATCTTATCAGCCAAGTCAACAGAATGGTAGGTGAACTGCAGCCTTTTTGCTCTTCCATCCATCTCTCACCCTCTGTCCTTGCAAATGCTTCCCCATCAAAACCGTCATATCTGCATGTTACCCTGAACCAGCTGGATCAGCTTTTAATCAGCCGTTTTCTTTTAGTTGGCCTTGCCTGGATGGGAGGTACAAATGGGCAAACTTTATAAAGTTGTGTGCTCTTGGGAGGAAAGTTGATTTATAAAGATAATCAGTTGCCTTATGTTATTCCTTTGTTTTAAAATAATTCTACCAGGTAAGGGGAAACCATTTTCAAGGTTCTCTTTCTATCTAAACAGTCTTAGCCTTGAAGATTTCATCTTTCCTTCAGGAAGAATAGACAACCTGCATGGTTTGGAATTCTTCAACTCCAGAGGTTCATAAAACTTGTGGCATTTAGAAGATCACTAAAGATGGTTTTATTTTACCAGGCTTTCAACTGTAGTTAAATGTTACTGGCATCCATCATGGGTCTGTGTGTTGATCTATTGCTTCTTAATTTATGCTTAATTGTAACAACTCCAACATTTTTTTGTGATTGGGACAGTTTTTAAAAATGGCAAAATAATGCATATGTTGACAATGATTTATTCCTAGATTTCTTTATGTTAGCTTAGAATCAATCTAGTTAACCTGATGTTCTTCAGATGTTTTACACTTCAGATGTTTACAACTTCCATAAACTCCAGTGAGAAGAGATTGTGAACACTGTACTCCCACACACTGAGTGGATGCCATGTTGCTAACCACATGTTTAAGGTGATCAGATAGCAGGTCATCCAGAGTGCATTTTTTTTTTAATAGCTGGGCAGAAAAAGGACTTCTGGCAGATGAAGCTGCACTTGAAATCCCCCTCCTTTCCAAACTTAGACTAAGCCAGGATATTTTTAGCTATCCTTTGTTGAACTCAGCCATACTAGGCTGGTTTGTATGTAGAGGTAACCCATAATGGCTGAGTTCACACAACTTGCAACATAAAAAGCAAATCCATTATGATTTAGCAACAAGCGTGAGCCAGGCCACCTTCCTGTCAATATTTAGGAGAGGGTTTTGTAGAACTGGAAGCCTTCTTGAAGTAACTGGCCATGATGGAGCAGTGAGGTTTATAGCTGCTTAATTCCATTCAGGATTGTAGTTATCAACTCCTCTGTTGACAGAGGTTAAAGAGGTCAGTTGGCTGTTCTTGTTAGAGGGAAACTGAATTGCCTTAATTTTTATTATGAGCCTCACCATTTCTTTTAACATTGTTCAAGGAGCTCCTGAGATTAAGGCTTCAAAGAAAAGCCAATCATAGGAGCTCTTATGAAATACGGCTTCCTTATAGGATATGCCTGGTCTCTTAGTTGATCAGTCAAGAGAGTTTTGAGGGCAGCTCATTGGGAGAAATTAGTTCAAAATGAGTTATGACCTCACTTAATTCATTTCCCACAAGTCAGACGTATTTTATTAAAGAGATCATAAGCTTACATATCAAGAGCCTTATCTGTTTCCTACAGAAAGGAGCAAGATGGCTTTCAACTCTCTTTAGGTATGTTGAATCAATAAGAGTAAACATTTTTAAAAAATGTTCTTACTTTCATAGTTGCAAGAGGGTCTTGGGAAAGATCCAGCCTTCATAAAATCATGAATTAGACTAAGTCATAGATTAGTCATTAGTAAAATTGAGTAGTGAGGAGCTGTCATTCCATCTTTCAACCTATTAGAAAGCCACGGGAAACCACTTGGTGATATGATACTATCACTAGAATGGCAAGAATAGGGCTACCAGATCTGGACTGCAGAAATCCAGATGACCAGTAGATGGCATTAAAGAGAAGTTTTTGTACCTTGTTGCTGTCATCAGGTGGTGGTTTGGATTGTTCGGCGTGGCCGAATTTTTAAACCTAATCCCCCTCCCCCATTTTTATGGTGTTAATGATTCATCTGAAAGGCAACTCTACCAGCTCACTCCCCAACATCCTAAAATTGCCTTTGGATCCAATTTCAGGCCATTTTCTAGGCAGTTTTAAAGGTGGGAATTGAAAGGATCTGTCACCTTTAAACACTTTTAAAAAGCACGAAGAAACAAGCTTAAAAGTGATCCTTAATTCTGAAAACAAAATTGGCAAAGTGGTGACACCAAAATCCAGCCTTTTCATTGCCATATATCAGCAGGGCCATCAGTTGCCCGTGCAATTAAGCATAGCTCGCAAGCCACAATGGCTAAGCCAAAGCAAACCCAACCAACTTATGGTTTAACATCCCAGTCAGCAAAGGCTTCATTTCTATGTGACTCAGTATTGGAGAATAAAGAAAGAAATTCTTTCCTCCATGGTTTGTTTTAGAAACACATCACTGACACCATTGGAATTAATAAGTAACTGCTGAGTTTACGCGATGAAGAAACATAAATAAATGATCAAATCACCATCTGTTGCTGTGTATATTTTCTCTATATTTATTTATTTAGACACAATCCTATGTCGCACGGTGTTGTTTCCCAAGTCACCTTTTCAACATACAGAACATATGCAGGATGCTGTTATGTAGGCTTGTTCAAACCTTCCTCTTTTGCTTCCTTTTCAAGAATAGCATTCTATATGCAGACTTATCAAATGGGAGGATTTGACCCAGTAATTACAGCGTGGTTCCAGTCTTTGCACGCATCAGTCTTCTGGAGCAATTTCCTAGTAACGTGTTCCTACGCATGTTGAACTTAGAAAGTAAACCCTAAGCACCCACAGGAATAATTCCCAACTAAAAATCTGAACTAAGCATTAGAAGAGAGACAATGTTGTGGCAACTCCCTGTTCTTCACATTTGGGTCCACCATAAATGCATGCATAGGGAGGCTGGGGAAGGACAATGTGTTATGGCTGGGAATACGCTGATTAATTTTTTGATGGAGGAGAGGGAATGTACTGAGTAGAATGAGGATGGCATATAACCAAGCCTAAGATTTTCAATTGTCCCCCCACTATTTATTTCCAATTGTACAGAACCTTTTTAGAGTGTACATTAGTGTATGAAATTTGTACGACACCCAACTCACAATGACTCTGGGGAGCTCACAGTAATTAAAACAAGAAAAATCAATAACAAGTTAAAAATAAAAGATGGTGAAAATGACAAACTGGACCAGAACGAAGCAAAGGGACTTCACTCTCCCTCGGCAAAGGCCTAGGCAAAGAACCAGGTCTTCACGGCCCTGATAAACAACATCGAGTTGGGGGCCATCCAGACCTCAGGGGGACCTCATTTCACAGGGTAGGTATTTGTGTGCTTACCACCACATAATGGTGTGAAAATCTGGCATTGATTTTCAGCAATTCCCTTATGAAATCCAGTAGTAAATGGGGCCTATAGAAAGCACAAAAAGATGTAGGGGTGGTGGGATGAGTGTTGGAGCTGAAGATCTCTCTTCCCATACCTGAAGGGGACATTTCCTCCTCCTGAGTGCCAAGTAGTGGAAGCTTCTTCAAGGAAAGAGGTAATCAAGATGATGGCCACAACCATGTGACCTAAGCCCCACCCTTATTTTACATGTATTGTGCCAGGAAGAAATCCAGCAAGTGATTCTCCCCGCCTTGCCTTTATTAAAATCCATTGGGATGGAATATGACCAGCAGCAAGGTGTATGGACTCGATTATAAGATTGGTGCACCATTGGGAGGCCTGAAGGATCAGATTAGGGATAGATCTTCCTGGAGAAGGTCTATCTATGTGGTCACTAAGAGTCACCACTGGCTTGAAGGCCATCCCTCCCTCCTCCCCCCCCCCCCCCCAGTCTCCCATAAGAGGGTTGATTTCAGAGTTGCTGTTTAGAACACAAGAGCATAATTGCCAGCTTAAGATTTCCATTGTTCATCTCATCCTGCAGAATTAATTTCAGTTCATCTGAGACATGTAAATGAGCAATTGGAAATGGTAAATGAAGATAGGCCCCGAGATATTTGGTTGGCTGTTTCCCCTCGTGTTTCCAATGAAACTTAATTTGCTTCTTGATTTGATTATGTGTAAAATGCTTGGTCGATTTAGAAGCCTGGAGAAACCAACAGGAAAAAAAAAAAGTGACACGATGCCCAAGAATGGGTCTTACTCACCTTGACCAAAGAGGACTTCAGGGAGATCTCACTTAAGCTGACCTTAATTTAAAAACTGTAGAGTCAACTAAGTGCAGGAGGAGAGCACTGAAGAATACGGGAGTTGTTAACTCATTGGTGTTGCATACGTATACCTGTTTCAACAAGGTCAGAGATGGCCTTAATTGCTAGGGAGAATGTGCTCTGGAGGACAATTGAAAATATGTTTTAAAATGTCCTAGCACGTTTGCAGTTACCTCAACCATTACATACTTGCAAAGGTTTTAATCTAATAGGGGAATAGAATTCCTCCTGCTACCCTGATTATGAATGATCATGTTCTGTCTAATTAAGAAGCATTTTTCTCTCCCCCTCTCCACAAATAACTGGAGGAATTTCTTTGCTTTCACAACGTCTGTAGTTCTGCAGCAGATTTTCTTTGCATGCCAGTGTTCTCTGGTAGGACTGGGGAAGCATCTAGGCCGTTTCAGCCCCCTCTCCAGAGAATATTTATCCAAACTGCTTACCAGTGCTCCTGCCTACAAAGGAGGGGAATATTGTCAGTATAACTATCAATCTGCTTTTATTGTTCAATATTTCTAAAAGAAGGAAAGGAGTTGACTCTATTGATGTTCTATTTGTAGCTGCTCTGTTAAAATGACCACGTTCTTCCATTCAGCATTAGCTGAGCTGAAATATCAGAAACTTCTGAGATTTTCCTCCTGGTTTCCCAAAACACCAATTTTCCAGAAAACAGTCTAGGAGGTTCATGGCACTCTAACATTCCACCTTTTTACCTACCCTTCATTTTCTCTCTCCCCCTTCCTTCTCTATTATAATGCCTGTTGCAACTATTTCAAGATCCTGACTTCAGGTAGCTTTTGGAAACAAAATTCGACAGTTTCTGAAGTGAGTTTTTGGATCAGCATCTCTGTGTGTTTTATGAAGTGTTACTAAAATATTTTTTTTGAAAAAAAGCAATGTATTCAAGCATCTTAAATAACATGAACATTTCTTGCTCCGGCTCAGCTGATGAAGATAAAAACTCATAAGTTGCAGTTACAAAATGGCATTTTATTGGCAGCAAACTACAAAATGTTTCATCAAGAAATATAATGAAGCAGCTTGTCCACAAATAATTAGAAAAATAATAATGGGGCTTATTTAAATAGTAATGTACTGTAATATTATCTATTTGCATTTCATAGTTTTAGGCACAATGGTAATTTAAGAAGAGCAGAGCTGTGATTATGTCAAGGGTACATAAATTACATTTGGAAGAATGAGAGTCACGTTTAAGAGAAGTCCTGTTTATTGCAGTTTTTCAGGATCCCTTCACTGGTCTCCTATGGCCGTGCCTGGAATATATTTCAGGACTGCCTGGGAACATAAGATGAAAAATGGCTGAGCCACCTTGGAACCCAGAGGGTCATTTCTAGCAGTCAATGGTGCAGAACAAAAAAAGAAAGATTTCCCAATCAGGAAGTCAATCTCAGAACACTTTGTTAGCACAGAGAGGTTATTTCAGGATTCTTTTCGGCAAATGGCAGATTCTATTTCTCTATGGGGGCAGAAGAATCATGTACAGCTGGCTAATTAGGGTCATTTCCAGAGGCTGATGAAAGTAGAGGCTCTGGGTCAAGCTTAGATGCTACTTCCTCTCTTGCTTCCATGTCTTCTACTCTTTCAGTTCCTTCTTGCACCAGAGATGCTTGAGGTTCTGGATGTGGCTTTTCAACTGGAACTTCAGCAATAGGCTGCAGTTCTTCTCCTGCCTTAGGAACTTCAGTGGTGGCTTCAGGAGCTTCTTCACTCTGCAGAAAGGCATCTTCTTGGGCCCTGTAAAACTCACTCTTGCTCACCTTATCTCCCATCACTGAATCAGCAGCAACACAACAGGCCAAGGAACTGATCTACGAGATGGCAAACAGCAGCAAAGTTGTGGAAAGAAATAGCCTGTATGAGAACACCACAGTGAGTTGATATTTTGTTATGACTGCAAAGAAAGACTTGCTCATTGAAACTGCTAGGTGAAAAAAAGGTATTGGATTTCAAGAGGAAGCATGGATATGTTTACTAATGCTGGATCACAGGGCATTCAGCCAATAGAGCAGTAATAGGAAACAGAGTTTGGTGGACACAACTGTACCCAGAGACACCTGTGGTGCATGAACTACATAGCAGACTCTTAATTTCTTCTCTCAGAAACACAATGGTACAAAGAACATCTGCCTGTAGCATCATAGTCCCCACAGGCAATCTTAGAAAATAAAAATGATGGGCAGCCATCCAGTAGTTTATCTGAACTGTGTTTCTCAACTCAGGAAAAAAAAATACCACTAAGATAAGTTTGAATGGAATGGAACAACCTCCCTATTTGTTCCCTGACAAATGGGTGTTTCATGACATCCAATCCACCACTACAACTCGTTTGTGAGAATACCCAAGATATGTTCACAACATCACAAATGTTTGTATTGTCGAAGGCTTTCACGGCTGGAATACGATGGCTGATGTGGGTCTTCCAGGCTGTGTGGCCATGTTCTGGAAGTTTTGGTTCCTAACATTTCGCCAGCATCTGTGACTGGCATCTTCAGAGGACAGGAGCACAGACAGGAGCAGTTCTCTCTGTGCCCCTTCTGTTCCTGTCTGTGCTCCTGTCCTCTGAAGATGCCGGTCACAGATGCTGGTGAAACGTTAGGAACCAAAACTTCCAGAACACGGCCACACAGCCCGGAAGACCCACATCAGCCATCACAAATGTTTACTATCTTTAGAATATAATTTGCCTTCATTCAGAAAACGGTAGACTTGTGCTATATCTCACCAGTAAATCATACAATATCTATCCTAGGAATGGAGGGGCAGAGGGTGTGGGGAAGATAAGTTCTACAAGATGAATAGGTAAAAAACTTTGATGAACTCAGACCTGATAGACCCAGGGGTAAGTAATCAGGTACCTCCAGATGTTTTAAGTATCAGCTTCCCCCCAGCTTAGCCAGCAGGTTCAGAGGCAAAGGATTGTAGGAGATATTTTAAAATATCTAGAGGGTACCAAGTTCCCTATCCCTTTGACAGAGCTTCTAGTCCCATCTAGAAGATACTTCTCTACTCAGTTCACCTGAACTGGTTGCCCAAGAATAAGTACAGAGCCTGTTTTACAGAATCAGAATTGAACTTTGGCACCAAGACCATATTTAGAAGCCAAACCCATCTCCATTTCATCACTTTGGCTAAGTCAACATCCTCTGGCAACAAATCAGCTTCAATACAGCAACTTGATTAATCTTGTTAATAGGAGGACATTCTGTTGCTTGAGGTGAAGGATGAAGTAGTCTTTTCCAATTCTATGTATATTCCCTGTTTATACAATAAAGTAAACCACAAACTAGCTAACTAGTTTTAGTTACCATATTGAAATGGGCTTAGTTTAACATTACACCATGGTTTGGATCATTATAGCTGACTTGCCCATGATTTATTGAATAAACTCATCATTGGATAGATTTTGCCCAATATTCTATTCTGTATATATTTTCTAAACCAAAATAACTGGGTTCACACAGCCCACTAAACAAGCCACCCACATTATGGCTTAGTATAATGTATGAACTCAGACAGAGATAAAAGAATTATGGGCCTCAATTTCCCCAGACAGCTGTATCAGCACATTTACTTGTATGCTATTAACATCCGCCTTCTGAAGTCAAGCGCAGGCACACCAACATGTAGTTGCCTCATTTGCAATTAATTTTATAGAATGCTTGCCATTGACTGTACAAGCTAATGGCATAATTTACATACCATAAAGCTATAAAGGAGCAACCTTTATTGATAGCTACATACTTCCCTGCTGTAATCAATATCTTTTCAGAGAGATGTAACCCTTAACCTAGCATTCTATGTACTTAGTGTTATTCTATTGTCAGTTAAACATCTCCCTACCAAAAGTAAGGCTTTTCTTCTGCAAACAAAACCCCCATAGAAAACTCACCACCAACACTCTTCACCAAGCAGTCTTATTTTTCCAACCCCCAGGAAGCACTTTTATAGTACAAGGGAGTCACACAAAAAGGCTTCCCGGGGAATCTCCAAATGCTAGTTCTGCTATACTATCATTCCTCTGAGGGCCATAGCTTAGCTATTGGCTAAGACTTAGCTAATGTTCCAGCTGAAACCATGGCTGTATTCACAAGACACGCTCAGCCACACAAGTTAGTCTACTGAATTTTAACTTAACATATCATGTACCCCCAGTCATCTGGTTTATGTATGATGTACTGTCTGATATGAACCCAAGAATTACCCATAGCTAAATTGTCCAAACATAACCAGGGTAATATTTTTCACCATCTTTTACTGCAATTTTGAGTTTGCACTTTTTGTTGATGAAAAACTGATTCAGCTTTAAATGAAAAATGGAAGAGAAGGATACAGGTGCAAATTGTCTCTCCCCCTCCCAGCAATCTTCTAACTTTGAATTTGTCCTTGCGTGATTCTATTAGTCTGTTTTTACGCTTAGAAATGATAGCGAAAGCTTTGATCCTGCAGAGACTGATGCTGTAATCTATATACCACATGAAATCACTTTCCTTGTGCTTAAATTGAGAGCTTGAGGACTGGGATAGATCATATTCCTTAGATGTGTAAAAACCCTGATAGACTCTGGCAACTGACTAGGGAAAGTTCCTAGCGTGACAGATGCCTAGAGCAAAGAGGGCAGGATTGGGGTTCACTGGCATTCTGTAGAGCAGTGTTTCTCAACCTTGGCAACTTGAAGATGTGTGGACTTCAATTCCCAGAATTCCCCAGCCAGCATGGCTGGCTGGGGAATTCTGGGAGTTGAAGTCCACACATCTTCAAGCTGCCAAGGTTGAGAAACAGCGCTGTAGAGAGCGACATTAAACCTCAATGTAGTAGTTCTCTGTCTCATTGTGTCAGGTGATGGTGTGTTTGTCTCATTCCAATGTATATTTGGACAATAAAACATGGAAATCCCATCTGAGAAAAGGACCAAGAATGATGGGCATTGGTTAGCTGAGTCATAAGGCAATTTCTTACAACTTCAGCAGCCTTCCCTAACCGGGTTAGAGTGCTAGTTCTCAATCTTCCCAGCTGGTTAGAAGTCGTAGACACTGTTGTCTCTACAAATCTGAAGGGCACCAAACTGGTGAAATTTGAATGAAAGCTATATACCCCAATCCAATGTATATTTACCTGCAACAATCCTCATTACATACAATGGGCTTTACTGACAAGTAACTCTGTCTTTGCCTAAAATGGAACCATTGGCCCCAATATGAAAAAGGTAAAACATATAGTCGTCTTCCCTAAAACTCAGATCAACCTGACTATATAGAAACATAGATTATAAAGGTTGGAAGGGATCTTGGAGAGAATCTGGTCCTCCCCCTGCCCACTGCATAAATCCATTACTATAGCATCTCCATCCACCTCGATTTAAACCCTTCCAACATCCAGGTACATCTGACAATATTTTTGGATTATCTTCCATGTTAACAAAATGGTAACAAATGTAATAAATCCTTCATAAGTCAGTTCAGGATCCAATCCAATCGATTTACTTTTGAATACTGACCCATTATATTTGGTGAGGGGGAGGGCTAAGCATTTTGATTGCCCAACATGCACACCTATTCACACCGGTCATTATACTACAATGTTGTGATTCTGTTTCAGTCTTATTCAACCTCAGATTCTGTAGCAAGACAAGAGAAATATTCATTGCAGGAGGAAATTTCTCTTCCAGGGATTCTGCAAATACATACAGCAGTTGCCCTGGGATGTCTGCCTCAATTTACCATATTTTTCATACCCAGGGACAGAAGATATAGAACATTTTTTTGGGGGGGGGGAAGTGCAATGATCTGTGCTGAACATGGATGAAAAAACAATTCGCTCTGTTGAGATCTACTTTTTTTTCTCCAAAGGAGAGCTAGGAAACATTTCAACTTGAAGAATTCCCTGTAGGTCAGACGAATTTAATGGTAGGTGCTGCCTTTGTCTCCTGGCCAGAGAATAACAGATACCAGTAAGCGGGCAACACTATTGCCAATTTTTACTTCTTTCCCAACAGAGGCTTCTGAACTGTCATTTCCCTGGGATTGTTGGTAGACCGAGATAAGGAGCAGCCAATGCTAATAGGCTTCTGACAATACAGGATTATTTCAGAGGCAACCGGCTGTGTTTGCTTCCCATCTTTTACATCCTTTTGTTCCAAATCCCCTCTTTTTATTTATTTATTTGCATATAGGGTTAAGTCCCTTTGCTTTTGTTGCATACGCTGTTTGGTGTAGGAGGAAGGGAGATTCAACATTCTTGTAAGATTTTCTCATTTTTTCCCCCTCTTCCTTTCAGGATGCCATGCTTCTGAGAGACTGCCTTGTATTCAGCCAGCTGTATTATGGCACTTCCCATTCTAGTGTTATTCTCCCCTTGATGTAAGAAAGGGGCAATAATGCTACTTTAATGATGTAGATAGGGGACTTGAGATCAGGATACATGGAACATTATTCCCTTCCATATGCTGTTCCTAATCTGTAGAGGTTGGCAGGACTGGTTCTCTAACAGCCCTCCTTGTCCATGTGATGGAACCTCACATTTGACTTCCTGTAATGCACTCTATGTACATCTACCCTTATATTTGGTCTCAGAGCAGAAGCTGGTGCAGAATCTGGCATCAGCCTGGGCCGGTCAGGCCTAGCCCAAGGAACTCCAAGAGACAATGCAAATTCAGTTCAGCTTTGTTTATTAGCTACAACCTCTAGCAAGAAGCTTCCCAGACTGAAACCCCAGCTCCCAAGCCAGCCAGCCACAACATTGTGAATTCCTCAGGGAGGTGCCAGTCTTGTAACTCCCACGCTCCTCCGGCGAGCTAAGAAAATGTTTATCTCCCTGAGCCTGGCCTTCATAATTCCATTCCATCACAGGGCCCCTGGTTATGCACCTATTACTCCTCTGAAGAAACAACTCCACTGGCCCACGTAGAGCTACAAAGCAAGTTTCAAGATTTCGAATCTAGCTAATAGTAGATTGTTAGGATCACCCTGGAAGTCCTACTGATGGTGTCACAGATTGTGGCTTATCATTTTATGACCATTTTGTACAGGTCTTGTAGATGATGGCCTCTGATCTCCAGAATGTTCTATCCTAAATATTCAAGAGTCATCTCATTTTACATTGTTTTGGTGCCTGCAGAATACTTGTCTTTTCATTTAGACCTTGTATGCAAAGCTAGATTTTATTTTTTAAAATTTTCATCTATCTATCTATCCATCTATCTATCTATCTCCTGGAAGAAAGCAATGGCAAACTCTTTTGCGATGCTGCCAAGAAAATTGCATGGCTGCAGTCAAGAGGAAACAAGCTCAATTTATGAGCATCTTTACTTCTAAGTGCAAGAACCAACACATTGGCTATGCGCATTTCACAGAATCATTCTTCTTTGGAAAAAAAAATCAAAGGCAATATCTTCTCATGCAACTGAATAAGAATGATTTAAAAATAAAAAAGAAATATTAGGTGCAGTGCTAATTAATAACAGCTTAAGTGCTACATAAATGCCAGGTATTAGTATTTCAGAGTTGCCTTTGTAGAAACTTGCAAGAGATTTCTGCTTGCCAGAGTGACAGGGAAGATTATGTATGAGGTACAGAACATCACTGACCCAACGAGATTTTAGCTAAGAGCCAGATTAAACAAAGATCACAGAAAGGCAATCATTACATTTAGCAAAGTAAAAGATGACAGAAGAAGAGTTTCTTAATCAGTGTCAAGTGCTCTGCTGGCATCACAGCACAGAGGGGGGTTTAATTAGAGGTGAGACTGTAATTATCCAGAAGTGGTCACTCCTTATCAGCTGAAAATAGTGGAAAAATTGATGCTATTCTGCAGATCAAGCTTTAAATGGGATGGGTGAGTTTGAGCTGAATGGCAGATAATGGAATGGCTTGGAGAAAATCAAAGGAGTGAATAATTCCCCAGTTCATTAGTGGTTCAACAACTCTTAAATTTGCCTTTGAGCAGAAATAGCAAATAATACAACATGGGTACCTGCATTTATCTTAGAAAGAAAAGAGGGAGGAAGGAACCAATCAGTCGATCAACTAATTTAAAATGTATGTATTGGGGAAGGATTTCAACTTTTTAGTGGCAAAAAAAGCATAAATATTGCATACCAGTAGAAAGTTTCAGTGGTTAAAATGGAACAAGGACACAAGACTGGGGATTTTTCCTCCCTCCAGGAGCTGAATTGCACTCTTGCAGAATATTTGTTTCTAAAGATAACTTTGCCAAATCAGATTTTTCTCATTTTAATTATATACTAACTATATATTTCCAAAATAAAAGAGAAGAGCCATAGAGCTTGGCATTTTTAAGTGCCCATTTGGAAATCTGTCCTACAAAGGGGGCCTTCCGTATATGGGAAAAATATGGCAAATAATTCCAAATAATAAACCTCATCAGCTTTTGCATACACTTATTTCAACAGACATTGGCTGAGCCATTGTTTTTATAATCATGGTTTACTGAATGACATGGCTTATTTCATGTCATATTTGTGCTAAGCCACCTATAAGGGCATAATCTATTTCTGGATAATATTCAATGCATCTGATATATTCTATGCTGCATCTTCCAGTGCATCTCTTTGTTTTTAAGGTGTTCCAAGATTGATGCTCCAATAACTTGCCCACCATGTTTTAGTGTAATATGCTACGTGAACTCAGCCTGTGTGCTTTATTTATAGTTGTGTGGATTATAGAACACAAACACATTGGAGAAACATAATCTTGTTGTTGTTTTTGTGGCGCAGACTAATGCAATGAACCCAGAAGTTACTGCCACTCCTGTGCCTTTAAGACAAAATTTCTTCCCCTGAAGATTCACATGCAGAACTTCTATGTGCCGAGTTCACTTAAAGCAATAGGAACTGCCTGTCAGGGGTACTGTGAGCTTTAATAGATACGTGAAGCATTCTGATCTGAAGCTATCTCCAACAACTTTGCTTTAACAAAGAAGAAAAAAATCTGCCCCAAACCTGGATGTGAGTCTACTATGGGAACCTAGGAAAGGAATCCCTGTGAACTTCCTTTAGGGCTTAAAAAAGCTTGGTAGATCTCATTCTAGGAAAAGAAACAGAAACAGGCGAAAAACAATTGCTGGCAAGAAGCAAATCTGGAGAGCTTCAAGGGCATGTAGTCACCTTTGGGGAATTGGTGTCTGTCTGGATTTCATCCCAGTTTGCATGATCTGTTTATTTCTGAAAAGAAGCTGATAACACAGACCCAGACACACACAGACACACACACACATCTTATAAGCTTCCAAGCTGTATCATAAAAGGCCGCCCTTGAAATTTCCTAGAACAATTTTTGTTCATGTGAGTGAAGCAACGATGATGGAGATGGAGTTAATTTATTTGCGTACTGCATGTCATTCTTTCTAGGAGACATTGTGTGAAAGTAAAAGTAATTTCCAACTCCCCCCCCGCCTTCCCCTGCTCTTGCTTTATTGCCAGAGTACTATAAGATATAAAATACAGCTATCTGACGACATCGTAACCTTGAGATACGACTTTCTTCTCTTGCTAGGCAATTGGCAGGTATTAGAAGATGCCAATAAATTAAGACAGCTACAGATCAAGGAGTCAACAGCAGCCTCCCCACGTTTATTTTTCTTTGCAAATATCTGGGTATATTGAAGGCAGGACCCAGTCAGATGGCATAAGTCTGTGGCTGTAATTAAGTTGATTATTTTCCCTGGTTCTGAATTGCTTTGATAAGTATACGTGTTGGAGAGCTGCTGTGAAACAGAAAAAACTTCTTGAGTGATAATGAGATGTAATGACTTGCAGATAAAAGGCAAGGAATATTTTTTTCCAAATCTTTATCTTATGAGTTCTGAGTCCTAACAGGATGACTATGGATACAGTGTGCCCATTAATACATTCCTTGATCCTTGCCAGGCTTCTTGATTAAGGCTACCAAATCTGGGCTGCCATATGGTCAATAGATGGCAGTGAGGAGACACAGAAAACTCCAACTTTTTCCTGCCATCTAGCAGTCATCCAAAGTCCTGCAGCTCAGATATTGTGTTCTATATCTCTACATGGGGCTACCCTTGAAGGGTATCCAGGAGCTACACCTGGTTCAAAATGTAGCCACGCGGATAATAGTAGGTGCCCCTAGGATGGCACATATAACACCTTTATTGTGCGAGCTACATTGGGTCCCAGTCTGCTTCCGGGTCCAGTTCAAAGTGTTGGTTATCATCTTTAAAGCCCTACATGGCATGGGTCCAGGTTACCTGAGGGACTGTCTCACCCCCATCACATCTGGATGGGGTGCAATGGGCTTCAGCTGAATCCTGGTAAGGGGCCTATGGATTGGAGGCCCCTCTGTATCTGAGGATTTACTATCCTTGGTTTTGGACGGGGTTACACTGCCCCAGACAGACCCGGTGCGTAATCTGGGGGTCCTCCTGGACTCACGACTCCTGCTCAAGGAGCAGGTGGCAGTCATGGCCAGGAGGGCCTTTGCCCACATGGCATGAATCCAGGTTACCTGAAGGACCATCAACCCCGTCACATCAACCCGTCCCACCCGGTCTGGCAGAGAGGGCATGTTGCAGACTCCATCAGCGAGAGAATGTCAGCTGGTGGGGCCCAGGAGGAGAGCCCTCTCTGCCGTTGCCCCTGACCTATGGAACATTCTCCCCCCAGAGGTGCAGCAGGCCCCTACCCTCCCCGCCTTCCAGAAAGGATTAAAGACCTGGCTCTGCCAGCTTGTGTGGGGTGATAACCATCTTGCCCAATCCTGGGGATGGCAAGCGCCTTGATGACGCTCCCTGAGTGACTGCCAATTTTAACATTTATCCTTGGATTATATTTATTTTCCATTTATTTAGGATTATTTTATACTGTAATTTTAATTGATTTTAACTGCTTTGTAAACTTCCCAGAGTCATTTTAATGAGATGGGCGGTGACCAATTTGATATCTAAATAAATATAAATAAACAAAGCTCTGTCAGCTTGCGTGGGGCGATATGGGCTCTAACTGTCCCTGGGGGTGCTTAGCCCCCTGACGACGCTCCCTGGAATTACTCGCCAACTCTCCATCTTTCTGGGAATCTATTTATTTTTAGGACTGTTTTTATGTTGCATTTTAATGAATTTTATCTCTGCTGTAAACTGCCCAGAGTCGTTTCAACGAGATGGGCGGTGACAAATTTGATAAAAAAATAAAATAAATAAATAGTAGAACTACCCTTGTTGCCAACCAAGCTCCTTGGCCCACCTGACTTTTTTTAACCAGATCTGGCCTGCAGACGTTCTCCCCACACCACCTATGGGTCCAGAGGAATAATGGTGACATACTCTGGACGTCCAAAACTTTGGTTAAGTCTTATGCATATTTCAAATAGATGCAAATTTTGTCAAAACTAATCTTTCCCAAAAGAAATTTCCTGTGAAGGTGGTATCTCAGTTGTACCAGCTACATTCTGCTATGTAGCTGCTTGTGGCATTATTATTAGACTATATTAAGAAGTTATGACTGTTCTGTTGCCATGGTTATGATCGTCCCTCACCTCCTTGGCCCTGTGTTAACAACCGAGAAGTCAAACAACTTAGAACAGGGTAAATTTGGCTTTTGGCTTTGAGTATTCATTTATTTATTGTCTTCATATTCAACCAAAATGACTCCCGGTGGTTTACAACATAAAAACAGAGTAAGGACCTATAAGCCAATAAAGACGTAAACTATTACAAAGCAGTAGTGTAATGGTGGCCACTCAATCCTCTAAGGCCCTCCAGAACAACTCTGTTGTCTTTATCAATTTCTGGAAGACCAACAATGAGGATGTCAATCTAATCTCAAGTGGGAGGGAGTTCCAGAACATCAGGCTGCTACTGAGAAACGTTGCTTGTCAGGCCTCCCACCTTCACCTCGCAACTCCTCTATGGAGGACCGTTACAAGTTTCTGGCAGGAGTTCTGCACTGGGTAAGTTGGATTGGTCACCTCAATGCAGAGAACATGGTCTTGTAAACACCTTGGTGCCAAGCTACTTAAGTCAAAACCAGCGTTTTGAACTGCACTTGGAAACTTACAGGTAACTGATGCAGCAATTATAAGGTATTACATGACTACAGTGACATCCTTTTGGAATCATATTTTAATGTAC
The DNA here is from genome assembly GCA_030867105.1 of Liasis olivaceus. Classification (NCBI taxonomy): domain Eukaryota; kingdom Metazoa; phylum Chordata; class Lepidosauria; order Squamata; family Pythonidae; genus Liasis; species Liasis olivaceus. The sequence continues at coordinate 22,382,230 of CM061357.1, forward strand.
ATAAATGGATTGATGGAGAAAAGTTTTAGTGTTAAAGATGTTGATATTATGTTAAATGATGTCCCAACACTTTGGAAATTGACTATTTTTGAGGAGCCAGGATTATATTGGACCTGATGTGTCACTAAGATAATTATTTTGAGAAATTGGAAAAAGTAATATTCTTGATATTAAGCATTGGATTCAAGAGACGTGTGACTTATCCATCTTTGGAAAGTCAATTTTATCTACTAATCAATAAATGATTCAGTATGTTTTTTGGTGGCACAGTTTTTATGATGTTTTGTAATGTTGATTGATCTGATTCATTCTGTGCCATCAAGTTGTTGTCAAATCTTAGTGACCACATAGATTTTCTCCATGATGATCTCTCCCTAACTTTGCAATGTTAGATAATCATTAATTACTTTTCTTGCTAAGATAGATATAAAAATCTATTTGACATTTGATTTATGTGTATATGCTGTATATATACACATATACATTAATCAAACTATCAACTATATATTGATAGTTTCCCCTTTTTCTGTTCTTTTGTTTGTTTTTGTCATTTTTCATGTATTTCTTTCCTTTGTTTTTATATTTTGTAATCTTTCTGTAAAACCTGTTAAGAAATATATAATAATAAATAACAAAATAAAAACAATTTAAAAATGACTATAGTGACTTTGATTTGCTAATATCCAGGCCACTGCATTTTGCACCAATTGTGGGTTTTCAGATGCAGTTCCATTTACAGTGCACTGCAGGAACCTAAACAGGTGGGGTGACAGCATGAGTTATTGTGGCAAAGGTCCCCCAACTCCAGGTAGGGTGGCAACTATGAAGTCACCAGAAGTTGAGCTTTGCTTGACAAGACTTTGCATTTTTTGGTATATCAGCATTCTGATCTTGCCACCTTTGGGGGACTAGTGTGTGTGTGTGTGTGTGTGTGTGTGTGTCTTCAAGTCAGTTTTGACTACTGGCAACTGCCTGGACAAGTCCCTGCAGTTTTATGCAGTTTTCTTGGCAAGATTTTGGAAGTGGCTTGCCCTCACCTCCTTCTTCATAGACAGAGGGACTGGCCCAAGGTCCTCCAGCTGGCGCTGGGTCTAAGGCATAACTAGAACTCACAGCCTCCCTGTTTTTAGCCTGTTGCCTTAACCACTACATCGAACAGGCTCTTTTTTTTTGGGGGGGGGGGGGAGCTATCGGACAAGAGAATGTAACTGTAAATTTGTACTTGGATTAATTAAGCAATTCTTAGAGAGATGTTTCTACTGCAGCAGACATCTGCTTCTGTGTTTCACAACAACACCACCTCCAAAAATCCAAGGCATACAGGGGGCTTTAAAAATAGTGGGACTGCAGTGTCTCAGGGATGACATTTCCTTGGACATTCAGTTATGTCTCTGTGGGATGACCCATGTTTATATAGACAAATACCAATAATAATCAGGCTAAAGACTTTGACAATGCAATTTTCGCATCTGTGCTCCAAGGTTCTTAGTTCATCAACCCAAGCTCAGTGGCAGGCAAACACATCCCGCAGAGGGAAAGAGTTATTTCTGAACTAATTTGGAGAATGGATAGGATGCAGAGACTAAAAGTCCCTGCAGGGCAGTTTACAAGGTCACAGGACATCAGGCTTTGCAGAGTAGTCAAAGTATTTGCTCCATCATGCATCAAGACATGCAGTCAGGGTTTGCCATCTCCAGAAGCAATTAAGAACAATTACCACTAGAACCTCGAGGTAAAAGCTGACACAATCGACAACAGTTAAAATGTGTCATTTGGCTTTTTGAAAGCAACCAACCAAACCCACCACCTCCAACCCTTCGTGCGTTATTAGTCAGAAAATAAATTAAGGGTTCATCGGGAATAAATCTGGCCAGCCTGCCAACATTTAAATAAATAAATAAACCGTGTTGTTGCAGCCGCGTGGTGGCTAGCAGTTCATTCATCAAGCTGGGCTTGTGCAAAAATTGGAAAATGGTGGCCCGTGGGCCAGATGGGGCTGTCAGCCTAACTTCAAAGCAACTCTACAAGGAAACAGTTCAGACCTGCTAAAAGATCCACTGACTTCTTCCTTGGCAGCCTAAGAGAGAGAGAGAGGGTTGCCAGAAAGAGAATGAGAAAAAGGATTTTGGAAAGGGATGAAATTGGCTGTTGGGTTCCTGGTGTTCTCTGATCTTGGTTGTTCTCTTGCAGATGTTTTGTTACCAGGCCGAGTAACTTCACCAGTAAAAGGGAGAGTGAAATATGCACTTCATTGAGAAAGAAACCACATTCCAACCAACTAAGACCGGCAAGCAAATTACTGTATGTAAACAACCAGCAAACCTCACTCTCCTGTTCACTGACGATATTACCTAGTTGGGTAATGAAATGTCTGCAGGAAAACAACCAAGGTCAGAGAATACCAAGAACCCAACTGTTCAACCCTAAACTATCTATATTCTCTATTACTGAAACCGGTTGCCTGTTGCTCATGTTTAGCTCCGGTCCCACCAGAAATATGGGTTTTTCAAGTTCCTCCTCAGATGTGAAGCTCAGGCTTGGGACCAGTCACAAGTTAGGTTCACATTTCTGCTAAGCAAAGATTTGCTTAACTATAATTGGTTAAACAAGCCATAGTAGCCTGCTTCACATAACGCTGAGCTATAAAGTATGATTTACAAACCAATATGTGGGGTCACATACTTTGCAAAACGATCATGTTCCTTGTTTAGTTTTGATGTAATGGGGTGTGTGAACCAGGTAATTCAGTTAAGCCTACCTTAAAGAGTTGCTATGACATAATGTAGTTTTATTTTGGCTTAGTGTATTGTGTACAGCCAGCCATTGTGGTTTGCAAGCCATGTTTTATAGTTTGATGTTATACTGGACCCAGGCAGTTGTGACTTATTCAACAAACCATGATTGAAACAAACTGTGGCTGATTGTGATGTGACAGCCAGCCATAGAAAGGGGGAAGCCTGCAAGTTGCCAATAGATAATGCAAATTTAATTTAGTTATCTTAAATACAGCCCCTTTTTCTGACAAGTTTAAACATGGCTCAGACTGGAGAATTGTGCAACTATTTAAAGCTGGCCACAAAGAGGCTTTTGAAAGTCCCCTTTATCTTTGTAGGTAGGGAAATTTCTCACAGGATGTCTCCTACTGAACAATTATAATTACATTGCTATTGAAAAACAACAACAACCTCAACAACATTGGGAGGTGTTTCCTCTTGATATTTTCCGTTAGATTTAATGAAAGTGTGGAACTCAAGAAGGCTGGATATTAGTGAAGAGAGGGTGGTGCAATGAAAGACAGACATTCCCATACCCAATGGACACCACCTTCTATCCATGAGAAGATCTCTAAAGTTCTTTCTCCTTCAAAGAATTTCTAAAGCAAATTCTCTTTCATCCAACAGAATGTGAACTGATAGAAAGAAATACAACCCATTTATCTGCCAGGCATTGCATCCATCTTTCCCCATCCTATCAGGAGCTTTTGTTTACAAATAAATATTTCCTATGGGTGCAGATTACATCATTTTGACAGGATGCCTGCTTCGGTGGCTGGATTTATGCTCTGTTTTTCAATTGGAAGAGAGATCTATTACTAGCAAAGTAGCCAGTCCTCAAAATGGTGTCAAGCCAAGCTCTACATGGAGGTTTGCAACAATCTTACGGTGACGATGATGGATGGCTTGGAGCTGGCAACTTCTGAAGTCAGCTATTCAGCTCCAGAGTGAAGAGCATTGTCATCAGATTAGTTCTCTACTAATGAGTTTCTCAAATTGGATGGAATAAACATTCCTTTGGCAACTTATAAATTCAGTTTGATTTATTTTGGTTGGATTTGGAGCTCCAGGTTTCTAATATACCCTACCTAAGGAATGGGTATAAACACATGCACAGTTTGTATTTTAATGTGTGCACTTTTTCAGTTTCCACTTTTCAAGTCTATTTGCAAAGCATACCAGAATTTGTATTCTGCTGAAATCTGTCCTGTTCCGAACTTTGCAATGTAGTTTATACATAAAAAGTGGTTTCTCTCCCTTTCCCGTGTATTAGGTAGAAGTACATGAGAATATGTAGAAAACAAGAAAACATATTTTACAATTTTATTATTGATTTATTCTCGGGCCAAAGTGTATATTAGCAAAAGGGCACTACAAAAATGAATCGTTTTGGACAAATGTGGCCAAAATGTACACTTGGGTGGGGGGTGTTTTGAAATTTGCAAAAGTGAGAAAGAAAGGTCAATTAATCTTGCCCAGAGATGGGTAACTGTAATTGCACAAAACATTGTAAGAATGTTGATTATTTCTTTCCTGGGGGTGGAGGTGGGTGATACATGATGGTGGATACCTACAGGTACATCTTGTGATTTTAAATTTTTATTACTCAGCAATGTATAGCTTGCAGATAAATGCGTAAAATGTTTCCACTTAATTAGATGGTACTGGAGACAGAATGATGTGATCTGAAAGCTCTCTCCATAATCAATTAATCCAGGAGGCCTCTTCACATTTCGTGAACTATGGCAAATCGCACACTTTACAATTTGCTCTGTACAATTTTCAGCCTGAGACTATAAAGCTCTATAATAGCAGAATATATCTTTGCAATCTTTGTTGGCTTCCATCCCTAACTCCCACCCTCATTCCTATTGGCTGCTTCAAATTATATCAAGCCCCAGATGGAACCTTTAGACCCATTTTGATTATATTTTGCCCATTGGCTAAAGGCATCATACTTTCCTTGTACATAACTCATCCATAAAATTTATGGCATAAAGCAGTTCCCCAGATCAACAATATTCTGGAAGGAAAGTATACAATCCTTGTCATCTTTCTCAGTGGCTAGATTTAGGGTCCAGGAGACAGGTGACTCTCTTGGTCATTGGGCCTAAAGGACATTTCTCAAGGGTTGTCTATTATACCATCATTCATCAAGTGATATAATAGAGCTATAGTTAGTACTAGAGGTAAAGCTGTCTGGAGCCCAAGGCAAACCTCTCAGATAAGGTCTCCCAATGGGGAAAATGTTCAGAAACTAAGCTCCTCCAGGCTGCAACCTTTCAGAGAGGAGAGAGAAAGGGAGAAGAAGGGTCACATAGCTCCTTTCTGTCCACCACCACAACATCAGCACATCTGAGCCCTATAAGGCCCTTCCTCAGTCATCACAAACTATTCCTTCCTTGACTGAGGAGATGAAGAAGAGTTTGGTGGCAGTGATGCTACTGCTGAGTGAGATGACAGGTGATTTGGGGGCAGCAGCAACAGAGTAGGAAGTGGCACAGCATTATGGTAGGTGCCCTTCCTTCCCTCTCCTCTGTTATAGCTCCTGTTGTGGCCTTATGCAGCCAGGAGTGGGGTAAGGGCTAGGCCACCCTGTGCTTGTTGATCAGAAGGCAGTCATCTCCCCTACCTTGATTGTCTCTGATATATCTCTGGGCTACAAAGCTTTAAAGTGGTGCTTTGCTTTGCTAATGCTTCCTGTGAAGCCTCCATATGAAGTGACCTCAGGAAGAAATGCCATATGACTTGCTTCTTAAAGGCAAAGCAACCTGGCCATTTTGCTCAAGTCTGAGGACTTGTCCAGCCGTTCCAAGAGCTCTTTTTAATCTTCCAGACAGCTGTTGGAAATGATGACAGAGCCTTCTGCACAAACACAATGGCATAAGCTTCTCTGAGTTTTTTGGAATTAGTGGCTAAGGCTTTAGGAGATGAGAAGCACCTCATCAAGAAGAAATATGATGCCTGCTTGCCTCAGTCAGGTGCATTGCATTGCCTCCTTGAAACAAAGTGCTTTGTTGCCTTTCAACCTCCCTAATAAATAGTGCAAACAGCTTGTATAGCATGGAGGAATATAGATTTATAGATCCTAATGGGCAAGTGTGCCATTTTGTCTGATGGCTAAATCGTGCGTGCAAATTGTGCATCCAGTATGTGAAATGGGATGCACATTTTTTTTAAAAAAAAAAGGCATACAAAAAATCAACACAAGGAGAGCTGAGCAAAAAATTGTTTTCTGAGGTCTTCTGGTCAAGGGCAGGAGTAGGACATCTTGGGGTGGGGAGGTATTTGAGGACCATACTTGGACAAGGGCAAAGAAGTAGGCAGAACCAGGACTGAAACTGAACTTGATTTCATTTAATTGGCATTTTAAAATAATTACTTTTAAATGAATAGATGTGATGCTCTCCTGATATGTAGTGTCACATGAGAAATTGCAGTTTGGTGGCTGTTCTTGGAGGCCTTATGAGATTCAGCTAAGGACTTTGGGTGAGATATGCATTCCTGGCCTCATGATGTGCATTTCTGGTCAACAATGATCACCACCAGGATGAAGGTTGTGACCCGTGAAGGCTTTGTTCCATAAATAATGTGCTATCATAGCCTAGGTGAAAGGGAATTAGTCCCTCTGCAATCTGAAGCCAGTCTTAGCAGTAAATCCACAAACTGACATGCTCATATTTTGTTTGGCATGAGGTCAATTACCAATGCTCCTAGCAAACACTCCTTCACCTACTCCATATTGCACATCAGCTTGTAGATAACATTAGGGTTCTGCAAAGCTTTCCAACAGTGCTTCCTGAAATACACTGATGTGAGTTTTTTGGGGGAAAAGCAGCTGCATCAGAAGGAATTTCCTGATGATAAAAGAAATTAGTGGAACAAGGTGCATAGGACAATGGTGGACTCACCTTCATTAGAGGTTTTCATACAGCTTACCAGTTGGGGATGATTTTGTGGGTTCTTGCACTTAGCAGGTGATTGGACTAAATGACATCTGAGGATCCTTCCCACTCATGCATCCTATGTTTGGATGTAAAAGGAGCCCTGTAATGTTAAACAAGTCAAAGAGAGTTTCAGGTTCAGTACCACTGTAGTAGTACTGCATGTACCCCTGGGATGAATACAGGGCAGGTTTTTCGCATTGTGAAATTGTTCTATGCATCAGAGTCTCACTTTTTTTCCTCACAATGGCTTTGCCCAAAGCACACTCAGCAGCCAGCATTTAATTATCTTTGATTTATGGTATCATATCTTCTGAAGCCCAGCGTGGTCTTCCTCTGAGCAAAGCAGGGGGTTTGATTGGAGCAAGAATCTTTGTGCCACATCTGACCTGTAAAGACAAATGGAAAAGGGGGGAAAGGGAGTAAGGAAGAACTTTCGGGTATTTATCATCTGAAAACAGAAATACTTTGTTTTGTTTTGTTTGGGGCTATACGGTCTATCTCCAGTCAAGTTTTCCCTGGAGGTGGCAGGAGAAAAATCCTACAAAGCTGAGTGCAACCACAATTAGAGAAGGCCTCTGCCAAGTGTGTTGGCCGCCTACTGAGGATGTGTTTTTCTCCAAGTTATCCCAGATATCAAAAACCTGAGCTCTTTGGAAGCTTACTGGGCTATCAATTCTCCATGTATCTCCAATTGCTTTGGAGAAAATAACCAGCTGCAGGCCCTCACTTTGGGCAAGAATTGAAGGTTGTGTGGTGGATTCTCACCATGATCTGGATGACTTTTTTCTAACCTCACAGCAGTTATTTTTTTCCCTGCTCCTAAAATTTTCAGAGGCTAAGCTTCACAAGGATGTTGAAAGGCTAGAGAAATGTATGACTTGCTTTCATATTCTCTATATTATTGCATTGGGTAAGGCTGAAAATGGAACCCTGCCTAGACTTGCCATGGACCCTGGGAAGATGTGATAGATCCCACCAAAAATGCAATGCAGCTGAGTCCTTTTTCTTTCCACTATAGTCATGCTAAACAAAGTAAAACAAAAAACAGAAAATGAACATGTAATCTAGGTAAAATATATGCTTTTTTTTTTTTTTTAATTTTAGTCAGTAACTAGTTGTAGATTTCTTTTTTTTCCCCATTCAGATATTCTTATGATCATGATAAAATGAATATAAGGAGCCATAAGGTTGTTTAGTTCTGGCAGTGGGAGATGTTTGGTGGCACAATCAGTAGCAGCCAATCAGGGATGAAGCTATTTTCAACACCTTGAGTGGCAACTAATCAGGAATATGGCTTCCTGCATATAGAGGGAGCTAACACACTCATGTGAATGATGCACTCCCCCATGATCATAAGTGCGACATGGTAAAATGATATCATAGTATCTCAGTCTGTCAGTCTTAGCAACGCAGCTTTCAAATGATATTGCATCTGCAAATTCCCAGGCATTGAGAGAAGCAGGGGTGCAAAGCTTCTAATGCTTCTGATCAGGATAACTTTGACTCACAATGCATAAAAAGAGGGGATGGTAACAAACAATATGGTAACAAACAATATCCACCTAATTGTCTGAGTGGAGTGCCTGCAGACGTGACATATGGTTCTCTTGAACGACAGTAGCAGGTTTTCTTTTTCTGCTGCCGCCTCTTGGACAAGTCTTCTTCCTCTTCTAAGGAGAATAGTAGAAGGTAGATAGGGAACATGGTTAGCCTATGACTGATATGTGGGCAGTACATGTCCTTCTGCCTCAAGAGAGATGGAGTGTCAGATGATTGGAACAGTACTTTGGAACTAATGATTTGATTTCAAGCCTTGTAAGATCTGTCTGGGAACTCTGATCTTTGACTGGACATTGTTGACTTTAGAGTTCAAGTGGACTGGGTCTTGATTATATGGTTGTCTGCTGTAGCTACTCTGACTTTCGATCTCGGACTATTTGAATATACTTTTTGCTTGTTGTGTGAACTCTGGAACAGGACATTTACCAAGAATAATCTTTGAAATGCGGTCACATCATGATGTATCTATGGGTGTTCTGTCCAAGAAAGAAGTTGGGTTACTGAAAATAAGAGTGTGAGTCAGAGAGAGATGGAAAATCCCAACCATCTGACCTTGTCCTCAACATTTACTCAAAACCAGAAGTCCACATACCTTTCAGTAAGAATAAATACTTTATTCAAAACAGAGAGAGGACTATTTAAAACTCTTCCTTAGTTGAAATGCATGCTACCTTTAATAATGTATATACTAAAACTGTTGTGGCCCTTACTGCAAACTGGAAAATAAATATTTATTTGATTTAGGGGCAAGTTTCCAATTAGAATTTAATTATTTTCAAATTATGCATTACTGAGTAATCACAAGTTTCATTATAATAAGTTACGTAACAGTGAACAAACAAACCCCAAGGATTAGGCTGTTAATTAGCTGTTTAATGTTAATATGGGGCTTTGACACTTTTTGCATCCATAAAACTACTATTCCACTTAGGTGCAAAGTGCTGTAAGCAACTGCCAATTTATTAGAAATGATGGAGGCTAATCATGCTTATGAAATATAAGATGAAGAGGAAAAAAAATGTTCCATAATTTCCTGGAGGTAGGAATGCATATGTAAATTAAATACTACTTTTAAGCTTCTCTGCTAGAGGCTTCTCTGGTGGATGGCTCCCATAGCAGGAGCGATTAGCCTGGCCTTAAAATTTTGGGCCACCTGGAGGAGGTGACACTTAATGTTTCTTGGGATGGTGATGGCTGCTGTGGAGGAGGCTTGGTTGTTTGAATGAGTGAGACTGGATTTTCTGAGTAATTTCCTCCCAGGCTTTAATACCATTTTGGGAGTTGTTTTCAAATTATGTTAAGACTGCTAATATCATCCCACCAGGGGGCAACATCTGAATGACTTTGTCTGGGCTTAGAAGCTAAACAGGGTTGGGCTTGATTAGAAGGGTGACTATCAGGGATTATTGATAAGAATAAGAATAAGGGTGACTATCAGGGATCATTGATTAGAAGGGTAACTATCAGGGATCATTGATTAGAAGGGTGACTATCAGGGAATGGACCTTGCTGTAGGCTAGACTGAAAAGTTGTAAAAGCAATCTAGAAGAATGGCTTTCACTTCTGATTCATTGCCAAGAAGACTCCATGGCTGGGTTCATGGTGTCACTAGGGTTCTACTTAAGACTCTATTTAAGGCTACTTTAAGGCTTTCTCAAAGTTTTCATTCATTTCCTACTTCAAAATGAGGGGAGATCATGTGGTTGTTTTAGAGCCATCTTTCTCAAAAGAAAGGGGTCTGGGGTCACTAATGTCTTCTCTACCATGGTTCCTTTGCCCCAGTGATGTGTAGAGCTTCCATCCTGATAGTGTCCTATAGGGCATTGAGAACCTAGTGGCTGAGCCCCAGTAAGATGTTGTTTTATAGGATTTGCTCTTTCTGGATGCATATAATCTGTTTCTCTTTTATTGTTCTGCCTTTTTTATTATGTAAAGCACCCAAAGTCATCTGGAGTCAGATGTTCTTTAAATCAATGCACATACATACATACTCTGCAACATCTGTATTCCCGCCTCTAAAATAGAAAATGAACAAGTTTGCAGGTGAGACAGAGCCCCCTTTTTTAGTTCATTGTACACGAAGCAGGAGCACCCAGAATGTTCTGTTCTAAAGCCCTGGGTCAACTATTATTTCCCACACTTAACCTATCTTACAGGATCGTTGTTATGAGGACCAACATTTTTAAAGGGAAATCATTTTGCAGAAATGGAAAAGGAGCTCCATTGCTTTGGTTGATAAATGACCAGTTGATCTCTAGGGGAGCAATCCGTGTCTACTGTTCTCCATATCAACTAGCTGGTATGAAAAACGGATGCTTGAATGCCTTCTTGGGGAAGATCCAGTAGTGTCATGGCCAATCTCTGCTGATGCTCCTCACCCCTTTTTGTAATATTCTCACATGCTGGCCTTTCATGGTCTGGTAAGCAGGATAGCAGCACCCAAGCAAGCATGTATAGCTGTATCTCCCTCTTGTGCTTCACCCTCTATTAAAGGATTTCTAATAATAGTGGGAGGCACTATTTAGCACACCGTCCATTTCTCCCCTTCTTTCTTTTTTTAGCTGAACTGGCAGATGTGCTCATTGAAGCTTGAAGGTGTTTGGTGCACTTCCATCTAAGCAAGACCAATGCAAAAGTGTGGTCTGGAAAGACAGAGCAACATAAAGCAGGAACGTTGAGTATAGGGAGCAATTTATGGTACCTGGAGAACACAAGCCAAAAATTACTGCTGAACATCCAGAAGGTAACACGGTGACAGCAGAAAGCATGGGACAGTACATTGCCATTAGATGAGGATGATGGAACTTCAGTTTTTTTCTCTACCACATGCCACCTAGGATGCCCGTGTATATGGTTCCTGTTGTGGGTGGTGTGAGGGTGTCAGCTCTTCGGTAGACCAGACCAGGAAACCAAAGCCATACAGCCCAATTCCGGTTTTGTTATAAGGTTATGGTAACAGGATCTTGCAAGTCTGAATGCATTTCCCTCCCTCCCCTTATCTTCATGAGAACTAGGGAGGGTCTTGTCTGAGACGTTTTCTCAGGTTATGGTTCTGTCCCAGACTCAGATTCCTTTTATCTGACCATTGTGTTGGTTGCCGCTCTTCCTCCTGTTCCTCAAAGTTATTCCTTCTACCAATTACATCAGGTGAGAGATCTCAGCTTTGGGGAAGCACTTATAATTATGTCAAGTCTTATAAAAAGGTCAGGTTTTTTTTATCATTTTATCATTTTTAATCATTAATAATTTACAGTATATTTTGTATATTTCTATAAATTTATAATTTTTGTGCTCCAGAACCACAACTACTAGCAGTCCCAACCACTGTGGTTAGGGGTGAGGAATTCTAGGAGATGTAGTTAAGAGGCAGGAGTTCTAGCCTTCAGTTTGACTTGGATTTTCACTATCATTTCAATCAAATTTAATGTTCTCAGGCAGCCAATATAGATTTAGGATTTGAGAAAAGCAGCAGGTTTGTTGACTCCAACTCATACTTCTGAATTAGATCTGATAAGATTCAGACTGATTCAGACCATTAAAATGCAGGCATGGGCAGAAAACATTCTTCTAGATCAGTTCAAATGTGTTTAATCTGACCAATTGAATAAATCCATTGATTCATCTTTTGAATCAATTCAGTGTTCCAAATCACTATTCACATTGTACGCACATCTATAGCTATATTATTTTCAGTGGGGACCGCTTGGGAAAAAAGAGACAGACAGACAACATGGATTTTTCTTTCCTTCTAGCCCATTCATAAAAGGTTTCCTGGTTGATAATGAATGAAGGGGTTATATTCCCTTTATTTCCCAGATCCAGTGTGATGTTACCAAATGCAGAATGGTGGGAGAGCAGCTGCAGAAGAGACATTTGCTTGTGATGACCATTTCTTTCTTTCTTTCTTTCTTTCTTTCTTTCTTTCTTTCTTTCTTTCTTTCTTTCTTTCTTTCTTTCTTTCTTTCTTTCTTTCTTTCTTTCTTTCTTGTCCAGGGTAACTGCGTGTCTCTTTTCCATTTGTTTCCAGCAGATGGGCAACCAGAATAATGCTTGCTTCAACACAGCAAGTGAAGGACCGCTTCCCCCTGCTTCATCCTTCATCGTGAGGGAGAATTTCCTTCCTTGTTCAGCTTTAAGTACAGCCAAGAAGAATTCTAGGGAGGAGAATTGCACAAGAGGTAGAGCAATTACCATTTTTAGGGCTTTGTCTGAACCGAGTCACATGTGCATTATTCAGCAAAGCCCCATGGTTAAGTAAACCAGAGTTTAGTATGAAATGCAGACCCAGTCTGTTACTGGTGGGTTCATATAAACGTAGATGGCTTGTTTTTATCTTAGTTGGATGTGTGAACTCAGTCCTTGTGATTTGGAAAACATGATTTATAACTTTAGCTGCTTGACAGCTCAGTGTCAAGAGCAGAGTTTCTCAACCTTGGCAACTTTAAGACGTGTGGACTTCAGCTCCCAGAACTCACCAGCCATAATTCTGGGAGTTGAAGTTCACATGTCTTGAAGTTGCCAAGGTTGAGAAACACTGGTCTAGAGAGTAGCAAAACAGCTGTTTAATGGTTTAAAGCCCTCCCCCTTTAAGGTATGATATCACAGCAGCATAAGGCTTTATGGGAGAGGAAGATGTGAAATTTTGAAACATAAGTCCTCCTCCCATCTGTTTAAATGCTGCTGTTAAACAATTCCCAGACATTTCTGCATTTTTTTCCCCTTCCTCATTTTCTTTCTTTTCAAATTAGGAACATTGTGCCTATAGGAAAAAGAATTACACAGGTAGAAGTTTTAAAGAAACTTTTCAGAAGTGAAAGCAAGAAGATTGCAAAGGGGATGGGTTAATGCAGAAATAAAAATGAGAAAGCTAATGGAGTGTGGGCAATCTCCAGAAAATTGTTGTAGAAGAATCCCAGTGTCCCCAAGAGGGTATGATATATGTGGGATTCTTTAAATATGTTTCTCTCTCTCTCTCTCTCCCTCCCTCCCTCTCCCTCTCCCTCTCCCTCTCCCTCTCCCTCTCCCTCTCCCTCCCTCTCCCTCTCCCTCTCCCTCTCCCTCTCCCTCCCTCTCCCTCTCCCTCTCCCTCTCCCTCTCCCTCTCCCTCTCCTTGCTAGTGTCTTCCTTGCTTGCTCTCCAACTGGCTTAGTTGATCAAGAATTAACTGGGACAATGAAGTCACTCATTGATTTCAAAGGGAGCCAACAAATCGAAATACATTTCAGCAGGCAGTGCAAGACACTGAAGCAGCCTTGAGGTACTTTATTTTACTTTATCTCTTGTACTTGGGTGTTTGATCAACCAGACATGCTGCTATTGGAAAGGTTACAGCTAGCAGTACATTCAGATTCCCCTGTGTTCCTCATCTCTTCAACCCAATATTTTTCTGCTTTTATCCCACAGAACCAATGACCTGCCTGAGTCCAACCTGAGTTGTGACAGCCTTTGATAACTTTTATGCAAATGTATCCAGATCTCACTCAAGGAAGACGTTTTTCCTGTTGCTCTGAGAAATAGCCACATGTCCCCTGTGCTCTTGGGCTGGTTCTTATGTCAGTCCAAAACGTTGTACTGACACAAACCCCACCTTTTTTTTTTACAGGAAGATGATAGAGACCCTTGATTGGCTTGTATTTGTGTCAATCACAAATCAGCCCCTCCTATTTTGTCAGAGCTGATTTAGAGGGTAGAAGAAGTTCCAGTCCTACCTTTAAGCTCAGTTGCTGTGAAAAGGTCAGTGAAGTAGGAACCAGTCAATATCCTATCTGAAGTCTAGATTCAAAGGTGACAAACTTTTATTCAAAGTCAACAAACTTCAGTTTAAACCAACTCAGTAAATCCTTTCAACATAGGCAGTAATGGGAAAACATGAAATAAGAAAACATGAAGGAAACCAGCAGGGAAGGCTGCAAATGGTGATCATGTGATCGTGAGGTGCTTGGCAACCAGTCATAAGTGCAAATGGGTTGCCAGGTACCCAGATCGCAATCGTATGACTTCTGGGATGCTGCAACGGCTGGAACTCTGAGGACCAGTTGTAACCGCCATTCGTTCAGCACATGGTCCTAGGTTATATCGTAATGTATTATGATATAAAAAATAGATGATTGGTCATGTATACGGACTTAAAGCAAGTAGATGATCTCAGTCCTCCAATGAAGCTTCATGTGATTCAGAGCAACAAAGAGACAGATAAGTAGCAGAAAGAAAATGGGAATTTTCTTAGTTTTATATTATTTTGAGGGAGTGGGAGAATGAAAGAGTAAAATTAAAGAGGTGAAGAACTGTAGACAGATTGGACATAGATATTAATAGGGGCTATACTAAAGGTCATACACACAGATGGAGTGTTAACAAAGGATAAGAACAAAAATACGCATTTGGAAAAAGGTAGAAAAAGAAGACTGTATTTTAAAAAAAAAAAGCAGTAGAATTCTATAGTTAACCAAAAGGAAGACAAACCTGAACTTTAAAATTAACACTCTGACCCTCACAAATACAGGTACTCCTGCAACTGGGACTGGAATTGCCGTCACTAAGCGAGGTAGTAAAGTGTGATGTCATGTGACCACTTAGTGATGATAGTTCTGGCAGTCCTGGTTGCCGTCATTAAGCAAGGACCATATGGGTCATTAAGCGAGGACCTCACATGACTGAGATTTCTGACTTCTTGCTGGCTTCCCCATTGACTTTGCTTGTGGGAAGCTGTCAGGGAATGTCAGAAATCATGAACATGTGACCACGGGGATGCTGCAACAGCCAGAACTCTGAGGATTGGTCATAACTATCTCTTGTTCAGCACCATTTTAACCTTGAATGGTTGTTGAATGAATGGACATAACCTGAGGACTACCTGTATAGACAGAAGCTATGAATGCAGTCAGAACTAGTACTGTGCAATGTCTAGTTTTCTGCACCATGCCAACACTATCATCTTATTGGTTAAATCTGCATCTTTCTTTCTGTACCCCTCCAAATGAATCTGCCTAAACAAATGCTGGTAGGAAACTGAGGTACAAACAGCAGATGAGTATTTCCCTGACCACTGACAGGAATCATAAAATCAGGGTTGATGATAAACTGGCCATGATAAACTCAGTGATCCATCATCTCACTCAACCCTTCCTTCAGCTTTGTCCACATCTGGAAAGACAGTGGCAGCAATTTTTGAAACTTTCTTTGAAATTCAAACAGATTTTCCAATCTTATTTAATTCAATCTCAAACTGATTTGAAGGTTCAGTTTAAGGGCTAATTTGATACAGTCACTTTCAAACTGAATAATCCCTTTGAAGCTTCTAAGCATGTCACATTCCTTGAAGTCAAAAGCCAAAGAAATCCTGATCCAATTGGGCGTAATTTATGGATATGATGGATGTCCAGTTCTGATCTGGCCCTACTTCATATACAACGAGATGGAAGAATGAGTCCCTGAAATAAGAGTTAAATCAAAATATTAGACTTCAAACCATCTTCATTATTATCTGAAGCACCGTTACCTCTGGACCTTTTGAAAAGTTTCTTGGGTTAAATTAGCATACTAGCACAGTTAGCGATAAGTGTTCAATTATAAGGTGACCAATAAATTCCATTTGCTAAATGCCAACCTTTTTTTCTTTCTTTCACATCTTTTGTGCTGTGGGGTATGCTAATGTTTAGCAGGTAGAACCCCGAACACCATTCGTATTCCTATTCAGGAAGACAGTTTCATTTGCTGTATTATCTACTTGCCTATGAAAAGCACTGGAGCTCTGCTAAAAAAGAGTTGGTAACCTTCTGATAAATAGAAATCTGCTCATATGAGTGAGTAACTGGGGGGCAGGGGAGGGGGAGGGCTCGACATGAGTTCCTGAGCAATGCCATCATATAAAGAATGAATGGTATTTAGCAAAATGATTCCAAATAGTGCCTCAATTGCAAAGTAGATGGATAAGATCATAACAATGCCTCTTTCTTCTCCATCTCTGCAGCTTTGGACCAGGTTTTTTTTCTCTGTTAACATTTGCTATAGATCTACCGCTGATCCCCAAAAGCAAATGGTTTCAGCTCTGAGACTTACCAAAGGGTAAAAGGGGTGAAAATTTAGCCTGCAGGGATCATGTTTCCTCCCCAGTCCCCCTTCTCCTCCTCTGCTTCTTTGCAAACAATTCATGTTTTATTCCCTTTCAGTTTTCTTTGCAGCCAAGCTGTTTCAATTCACTGCATTGCCGTGGCTTGACTGTGTTTGGAACCTGTATTACAGAATTGAGAAATCCCTCTGGCTTTAGGAACGATTGTGGACATTAAGAAAAAAAGGATCCCGCCATTTGGAAATGCAATAACATGAGAATCTGAACTCAAGATGAATTATTGGGCCATTTTCCTTTCAGCATTCTAATATAAAATGCTTGTATGCGAAAACAATTATGTAGAACGGAGGTGGGATGTGTCCAGTCCCTTTATTCAGTGTGGTTTCCTCCAAGACAGTTTTCATCATGCAGAATGTGAAGAGACTGGCACTCGGCGTAAAAAAAAGTCCATTGCCATCTGCCAATGTCAAGGCATTACTGATGGATGCCAGTTAGAGGGGGTGGTTCCAAATCAGTGACTACTGCATGCTAAAATTTCAATTAAAATACTGCACTCAGGTGATCCAGATTCTGCTAAAAATAAAAAGGAGAGAGAATCAGTTCTGTAGCTTGCATGAATTATGCAAATATCTCTTTCTTTCTTTCTTTCTTTCTTTCTTTCTTTCTTTCTTTCTTTCTTTCTTTCTTTCTTTCTTATGTTGCAACAGGCAAAAGTGTCAAGAAAGCAAAGGAAAAGAACAAGTGGGGGGTTTTTTTGCCTGTCTCTGTAAACTGGGACATACTGGGAAGAGCTCCAATTTCCTAGCTGACATAAGATGAAATATGTGCTTCTTAGTAGGAAGGAAGAACACAGCTGTAGGCTAAACAAGGAAGTACAGGAGCTTCAGTGGATATATATTACCTTTCAGTTCCCACTAAAACATGGATTGTTTTAACTATGCCTTGTTGACCAAACCATTATGGCTTGTTTCATGCATCATTCTAAATCCTAGGCCCTGTTCATAAACCACAATGGTTCAGTTCACATATCTCACTTAGCCAAGCAAAACAAAGTGATTGTGACTTAGTTGGATGCTTGAAGCCTTCAGCTGCTAGGAATGAAGTTGGTCTTCGGATGATGAACTGAGGAATATTGACTATGGATTCATCGACTTGTACAGCAATTTACCCAGCTCTGTCAAAAGGAGAAAACTGCATAGACTCCAAACTAACCCCAGAAGCCAAGGAAGACTTTCCCTTCTAGAAGTCAGAGCAAATCAAAGAGATATTCTTCAACTTCATGTAAAACTTTGAGGAACTTGTTTGTTCTAAGTTAAGAGCTGGTAATGGGTAGTCTTCACTCTGTTGTCAAACTACAACTCCCAGCATCCCTCACGCTTGGCCGCGCTGCCTGGGCATTGTAGTTCAAGTTCAGAACATCTGGATGAACACATGTTCCACAGCCTAGTTTACTCAAATGCAAGGTTGGAGAAAAGTTGTAGATTGCCTTCCTGTATGATAAATAAAATTACTATTCCTATTGCTGCCCCCCCACTCTGTCATTGGTATTACATGATTTTATTTTCAGGGCAACAGCAGGTCCTATTTCACAGAGAGTAGCCATCTTTTTGAAGGCATCTTTATTTGAAGAACTGTCAAATCCAAGTCCGGTATCAAAATCAGATCTCATTAACCATAATTAATGGCGGTTTCCACTCAACAAAGGAATGTAGTAGCTACTCAGATTCCCTGATTTGAGTTTTCTTCTTCAGGGTGATAGCAGAAGTTTCTCTATATAGTGGGAGACCCAGTGTGGTGTAGTGGATAAAGCAACAGGCTAGAAAGTGGGAGTCTGTGAGTTCTAGTCCCGCCTAGGCACGAGCCAGCTGGGTGACCTTGGGCCAGTCACTCTCTTCAGCCCAAGGAAACAGGCAATGGCAAACCACTTCTGAAATCTTGCCAAGAAAACTGCAGGGACTTGTCCAGGCAGTCACTGGAAGTCAACAGTGACTCAAAGGCACATATAACTAAAATATAGTGCAATATTCATTTCTAAATCTGTATTTTTTACCTGTTCTCTTTTTTGTTTTTGGCTTGGCTACACATGTATATAAAAATCCTGCCCCGTGGTTTGATAAAAGTTAAACTGCCCAGGAGAGAAATGGGGAGGGAAAAAAATATGCTGATCGACTGGAGACAGAGAGAACAAACTAATAAAGCACCAATTACTCAGATCATAGCTGCAATATAAAAGGCATAACTTTTAGCTTAATAATCAAGCGAATAAGGTCCTTTATTCCAAGTACTCAGATGGTTCCACTTGAGAAATTTAATTTAAACCCAAACAGTTCAATAAAGAAAGTTATTAAGAGAGTGGAAACTTACTGGTGCTTTGTTAAGTTCATCGGAAAGGTAGAAGCTAGAAGGACTGGTTTCAGGGAATAATCAACCCATTCACCAAAGGGGAAGCTGATGTGAAAGGGCTAACAAAGGAAGGCTTACTGACTCTGTGGGGTGTTTGTACATTGTGGGAGGACCCAACAGCTTCCAATAAATGTAAATTGCACAATCCTGATAAGTTTGCACAACTTTTTTCTGGGCTAAGCATCACACTTGACTTTTGAGAAGGTGCCTAACACCCAGGTACCAAAAACTAATAGATGGTGCCAGAACAAGAAGGAAATCTGAATTGGTTTCTTTTATATTTAAATATAATAAAATTAAAGATAGGTACTTCGAACATGCCCACCCATGAGCCCCAGGAAAGAGAAGAAGAAGGAGAAGAAGTTTTAAGGAATCCACTTGTTAAAACAGCATCATTAGGTTTTGACCTGAAAAAAAAGTTGGCTTGCTTTAAGGAATAATAAAGAGGTTGTCTGAGTTCAATACCAAACGGGGAAAGAATCAGGAGACAGTTAAGTAAACAGCTAGCTGCAAGTTTCTCCATTATCTGTGAAAAGGCAGTCAATATCTTGGATCACAGGAAGGCAGTTAGAAAGAAAATCCAAAAGTATATGCTGTAATGTATGCAGGGATATATATTGATCGTAGATGGGAAATAGTTAAGTTGCTGATACTCTAGTAACCCTTCCCCTTTCTTCTCAATGCATCTTGCTAAAGAGACTCTGTGAGAATGAAGCCAAAAAATAATTAGTTTGGGTTTAGAGCAGAAGCCAAGCTTGACCTTGGAGTTGGGTTCACCCAAGGTCCAAAGCACTTCTTCTGAATTATTTTGTAAGCATGTGCAGATGAAACAGTTAATAGGACTCCTTTCCAGTTACCCATTTATGATATGCATCTTTGGAACATACGCTCAAGGCTTCCAGCAATCTATGGTACCCCAAGGCCTTGGGATGGGTCCTCTGCATGATGGGGAAGTTTTCAAGATTGCGATTGAATCGAACATGAAGGTATCTCAATAAAGCATCTGGTCTTTCTGAAACAGCTAGTTCGACCACTTATGCGTTCCACCTAAAACAGCTAATTGGCTGCACTTCTGTGAATGAATACCATAGTAGTGAAGAGGGACATCTGTAGGATGAAGGAGAGGTAAGAATGGCTGAAATCCTGTCTTCGCCAGCACTATTAAAGAGCTGTTTTCCTCCAGTGCACCTGGTCACCCTATTAATAATGCAGCATTCTTCATGTTTCTCATATTCACCAGGCCACCCTGAAGGGCCTAATCAAATGAGTGCATCGAGACACCTTCTCCAGCACTGTCAGGACTGACTTCAGCTCTCATTATTATCTTAATACATTATAGATTAGAGTATGATTTAATTGGGTTCCATCTGACAGATTGAAGAGAAAAAAGGAGACAGGAAGGGAGGGAAAGTCATGTGGATAATGAAATGGAATCATATCAGCACTCTTAACAAAAGTGTTTGTAGTTTTAAAATAGTTACAGTGCAAGCATTTTATGCCAAAATAACCCATTTGATATGCAACTTGCTACTTCATTTTCCAGCAAACAACGACATCATGGCATTTAGAGGAAGACAAAACCTAGCAGACAACTGCATTCCAAGCCATGCATTAAATCATGACATGCAGTTTACGTTTGTTTGCTTAAAAATGTAGATAAGGATTTTTTAAGGAAGACCACTTTGCCTGAAAGTCTAGGTTGTCTCTTTTAGTCAGGTAGAATGATTGCAAATTAGATTCACTGAGCACATTCACACATCACCTGAGCCATATGAGAGAACCTGCATATGTGGCTCACCAGCCATTGAAAATATTTTCCATATTTTGTACAATTGCCAATGATATGCACCCACTAGGCTTAAATATCTATCATCCTTATTGGAAAGAACAGCAAACTGGGATCCAAACCACAGATTGTCTCATTTCCTCCTGGGTTCTATTGTGCATATTTTACACAGAACTGCTAAGTTTATAACTAAGACAGCGGTGTTAAGAACCCAATACATTGAACGAACTGGGGTCTCCTGTAAGGGAGATTCACTTATCTGATTACTGACTCCTTGTATTATCACATATGTAGCTTATCACTGTATTTTCTCCTGTCTGTTTTACTTTTTGGAATTGGACTATGTATTGTACATTACATGATTTTAATTTTGTTTTGTTTTATTGATAAGGTCGTGGGACTAATCAATTAATCATAAACTAAACTAAACTGAGCCATATGAGAAGGAGAATGCCCCAGTGGGCTTCTTTTCTTTGAACTTCACAGCTACAAAACTGCTTATCCATGGACTGCTTGAAAATGGTATACCGCTGTTAATAGAATAGAATAGAAATCTTTATTGTCATTGTACTACTTGTACAACGAAATTAAATGCCACCCCAGTGCAGCTTTAAAAATATAAAATCCATAGAACACATAACACACATAACACACATAACACACATAACACACATAAAACACAACCTTCACATTCCATATTGCACAACCCCTGATACTGCATTAATACTGCACTATACAATAGAATTCAGTATAGTTACAGCTCTAAGATAGAAGCTATTCTTCAACCTATTACTTCCATGTTGTGCTAACCCTAGAGCAAATCCTTGGTCTGTGGTTAGTGTAGCCCAGAGATAGCAACCACATGATATTTTGATTTTAAAGGCATTCTGGAAGGGTAGCCTGTTTCTTCAAACACGCCGAACATTTACTAGAGCTTACAGTGATATATGAATGCAACCATTAGAAGAAAGGTTTATATGACCTGGTTCAACCAATATAATTGGTGGGGTTCAACCAACACATTAAGCCAAAGCTAACCTACATGATGGTGTGTCATTGGCCAACATATCTCTTCACAGAAAATCTGAAAAAAACCATCCATCAGTATGTAATGAGGAGAATTCTGAGAATTCCAGTAAAGGAAAGATGTTTAAGTGCAGAATATTTTGTTCAGTTTTTGGATGCCCCTTGTATAACAGAACCTCACGTTCAGTTATATGCTTCAGAGATTGTATAAGAAAGGAACATCATTGCACTATCATTCATAGTTGCAACTGACACATATAGCCTTGCTCATCTAAAAACATCCCTTTTCCCACAAAATATGGCATTT
The DNA here is from genome assembly GCA_030867105.1 of Liasis olivaceus. Lineage (NCBI taxonomy): Eukaryota > Metazoa > Chordata > Lepidosauria > Squamata > Pythonidae > Liasis > Liasis olivaceus. Next base: position 22,404,101 of record CM061357.1, read on the forward strand.
TTCCTCCCTAAGGCTCAAGCATGGCCCGTAATTGGAACAAATGTTCCTTGCCACACCATAAACTAATACGTATTATTTGATAACAATTAGGCATTTTCAAGAAAAGCAGATGAATTTCTAAGCTATATTCCACACAATGGGTTGTTATTTGCTGGGATGGCTTCCTTTTTGCAAGGCATCTCTAATGGATAAATTAATGCCCTCCGCTGATCCCTTGGTTAGCTGAAAATACCATTTTCAAGAACGTATAAATAATTCTTCCTTAGTAAAGTCTGAAGTGGTATTATTTCATTTATAGAAAACCACAAAAGTATAGAGGAGGGAGGTGAGGTGGTGAAGAGAGAAGAGGGTTTGTAGGCTTTTATTCCTATTTATGCTAAGGCACAGATGCAACAGTACTAATAATAATAAAAGAACATCTGTCCCAATGCTAAGAGGGTGAAGCTTCTAAGCCATTGGATTCAACTTTCCCCCAGTGGCAGGGAAGAGCAGAAGACCTGTGCTAGATTAGACCAAAGGCCTATTGCATCAATCAAGCTATTAAACACCAGCCCAGGGGTGTCCACAGAGTATAGTTTTAAAAAAAAATTGAGATGGTGGCTGCAGGAGTATGACGGCACTGTCACAGCCACCATCTCGACACTTTTTTTCACCATACACTGTGGAACAATCCTACACTGGCCAAGCAGAAGTCAAGAAGTTTACAAGTATGGGTGTGGAATGACGTTCCTCTCCCATGGTAGTTTCTTAGTTTAAGGCAGTGTTGTCCAAACTTGGCCACTTTAAGATGAGTGGACTTCAACTCCCAGAATGGCTTCAACTCCCAGCATGGCTGGCTGGGGAATTCTGGGAGTTGAAGTCCACTCATCTTAAAGTGGCCAAGTTTGGACAACACTGGTTTAAGGTATTTAAAGCATGCCTCTCCATGACTCCACCACCCAGCGGTCTGGTTGCCTTTCCAGACCATTAAATGCGCGCCCCTCCATCCCCACGTTAGAGGTTAACCAATTCTGCAGTTTAGGAATGTATTATAAGAAGATTTACCCGTCCTGAATCTCCCTGCATTTAGTTTCCATTGGATATGGTGTGAAAGGGAAAAAAATATGTCTCTGTCCACATTCTCTGCACCATCCTTGCTTTATATACTGCTGTCCAATCTCCCCTTATTTCCCTTCGCTCTGAATAAAAGATCCAGACTCTAGCATTTCAACATATAAGACCTCCTCTAACCTCTTCCAGGCCCTAAAGACCCCTTCGATATTTTTCCCAGCCCTCTTATCTTTTTTGATGTGCAGAAAGGCACCCAATTCTGCAAATCCAGCAGTATTTCTCTTCTACCTCTTTGCTTGTCTTCTATTCAAACCCTGCCCTGGTTTTCCAGCACAGACAAAGTACAGAGATAACATCTGACCAGGCTCATGATTTTTCAGACCAAGCAGGACTTTTGTATCCCAGGTTCAGCCCTAGAATTTAATCCATCTGGTCAACCTTTTCTGCATTAGCCTCCTTGGCACCACCAATTATCCCATTTCCAGCTCCATTCAGCTTCAAGCAGTAGCCCTGGAAGGATTTTCTTAATATAAATCATCTTCTGATAGTTCTTCATCAGTTGCATGATGGCATAATTACAAATTAAAGGTAGGAACATGATCTGGGCCTCAATAACACCAAAGCGATGAAGTAATCATTCAGATCATGTCAGGCTCTCCTCTTCCTTCCTTCCCGTAGGGGTATTTGGTATTTTTTCGTTCTGAAGCAGTGTGAGCAAACAGATTTTCTTCTGTACCTTCTCGGACTACATTTGCACAGTAGCTAGTGTGGCCGTGTGTTAACCATGGCAAGGTGTTTACCCAATAAAGACACACCAGGCAAGATGCAGAGAGCAGTCTGCCTCCATTAGCCAGTTCCTTTTCTTTTTCAGACCCTTTCTCAACCAACTATGAACTTGTTGGTTGGCTGGGATTTCTGATTTTTTTTCCAATAGAAACAACAGAACTTGCACAGGGCTGAGAATTCTCCCCTCCCCCTTTTATGTCTTTAATTCACCTTTATGTTTTCCCTGGAAAAAGTGAAATTTAAGATAGACGGCACTGCGGAATGGGGTCTACTTCAGGAATCTGCTCAGCCCTCTTTCCAGAGATGGTTAGATAAAGCACACCACACCAAGCCAGGCTTACAAGTTATGGTTAAGATGCTCTGCTTTAACTACAAACTTGTCCTTGGTCTTCATTTACACACCAAGCAATTTGCAGTAGGTCTTGGTGTATCATGTGTATGCTATTTTTGACTTCTAATGGGTATCTTGACAATGCTAGGACTGGAGTAAGGAAACTCACAAACCATAGTTTTTCTCACATCAAGCCACAGTTTGCTTAGTCATGCATTTACACAACAGGCAACATGGCTACAAGCCATGAAGCTATAAAGGTTAGGCTCTCCCAACATGTTAAACCATAGATTAATGATATTATCATTTAGAATGATCTGAGATGTCACCTGTGAAATTATTGCAATATCAAAGTAAGAGTGTGAATCTAGGCCTTCTATAGAACTTCATTTTTGGCAATGTTCTTTGCCATTTCCTGGGAAAAGAATAAGGTCCCCTTGCATAATTGACTTCCACCATCAAAAATAAAAATTTAGAGTCTTATTTGGTGTAGCACTGAGGGAAGAAGGCAGACAGAAAGATCAAAGCAGAAACTGCAGTGATCTGAGGTTTCAACCTGGCAGTTCTTAACATCGCCAAGTTGAGAAATATTCTCAAAATATTTGACCCACCAACTAGGCTGTTCCTTTTGATGCCCAACACTGTTGCTTCTTATATGTCTCCTGTGTGTCCAAAGGATGCTGTGTGTCTTCTCAAGGATTCTTGAATACCGTATGGTGAAAATCCAGGATGGATAACAGAGAATTAAGGGTTCTGTTACATAAACCAGACTCAGTGCTTTGTATGTTTCCAAAATTCCTAAACTCACAATGTAGACGAATAGCAATCACGCTTTAGAAGATGTGGGGAGTTCAGGTAGAAATGGCTTCTGAGATCTTTAGGTACATTCCAAGGTAAGTCAGCATATCAATCAGTTTCCTCTCCTCCCCCCCCCCCTCCTCCTTTTTTGAAAAAGCTCATCAATTGTGTCTTACAATCCAGAGCTGGTGAGCAGATTTCTGGGTTTTTGTTAGATGTTGTTTTCTTGTTCCCTTCTCTCAGCATCTGTTAGCCATAAGGAAAATAAACACACACAAAAACTTGTCAGAGAAGCTGGCTTAAAAAAAAAAAAATAATTACATGACATCTGAGTGCATTTTCCTTCCCCCATCCTATATCCATTGTTGTGATATGTCAAAAACAGAACCGATGTCAAAATTGCAATATCCAAGGAAGTCTTTGCTATCTCTCAGCTTTTCATATACATATTTCAGTTTGAAACATTGCAGTCTATAGGGCTGATTATGACAGTCAGCATTATATAGCTATCAGCAGGAGCTTGCAGAAATACTGGGGAACTTGTCACATTCTGCTAACAACAAGTACGTGGCAATAAAAAAGTACTCAGCAGCTACTGAAAGAGAAAAATCTACTTTAAAAAAAAAAAAGATAGCTGGTAAAACAGCTGATAGCTGGGGAAAACAGAAAGACATTGAAAGTGGTGCTTTCTTTCTTGTTAATTTCTTGGGTTCTCTCAAATTGTAGAGTTTAAAAAAAAAATTGCTGGTGTTGGCAAGCTAAGTCAAACATACAATGTTGCTCTCCAGGTTTTGACAATTTTTAATCTGAATTAAAAGTGTTGTTGTTGTTGTTTAGTCGTTAAGTCGTGTCCGACTCTTCGTGACCCCATGAACCATATTGCGCCAGGCCTTCCTGTCTTTCACTGCCTCCCTGAGTTTGCTCAATTTCATGCTCATTGCTTCAGTGATGCTATCTAGCCATCTCATCCTCTGCCGTCCTCTTCTCCTTTTGCCTTCCATCTTTCCCAGCATCAGGGTCTTTTCCAAAGAGTCCTCTCTTCGCATTAGGTGACCAAAGTATCTGAGCTTGAGCTTCATTATCAATCCTTCCAATGAGCAATCAGAGTTGATTTCCTTTAAGATTAAAAGTGTTATCCCACCAGAAAATAAATGGTTCTATTGATGGCCTTTCTTTGCTTTGGTGACATATATGACAAGTGACATATAGGCAATCTCATTTTCAAATATGTTGTTTCTTACCAACTCATAAGAATTGAAAATGTAGGTTGTTTCACAGCTTTGGGGCAACTTATTGTGAAAGGGCTTTGATTTTTAGTATGATTCCCGATTCGTCCTCCAGAAAACAATTTTAAGTCCTGTCCTATCTCACATGGGTTTATACACCATTAATTAAGCCAGTACAATGATAAATCTGATTGTTTATCCACCATTGAGGTATACCAACCCAACTAACACATATGCCCTGACTGGATAGGATTACTTGAAAAAGTATGAAATGGGGGTGGGATGGGGGGGGGGCAGAATAGCTGAGCTAGCACCAGAGAACATCTGAGTATGCAGTATTGCTAGTGTGTAAAGAGCTTCATAATGGGAAACCCTGCTCCAAAATAGTTCCTTTTAAGGCAAAACGGAGAAGATTAAACTCAACATTTCCACCCAAGATAAAAATGTAATAAATTCAGACTCAAAAGCCCTCCCCCCAAAAATAAAAGCTGTCAGGCAAGGCAAATATGAGCATTTGGAGAATATCAGCAAAATATTTAATTTTGCAATTCACAGAATACAATTTTGGAGTTAATTGAGGTACGGAGTAAGGCAGTGTTGTCCAAACTTGGCCACTTTAAGATGAGTGGACTTCAACTCCACTCCCCATGCTGGCTGGGGAATTCTGGGAGTTGAAGTCCACTCATCTTAAAGTGGCCAAGTTTGGACAACACTGGAGTAAGGCCTTGGTGTCATCTCTGTCCTATCCCTTTTCTTTATGACAATCAGTCCCAAATAATTTGCTAAGAGAAGCCCTAAACGCATCAGGCTAAAATGCTACTCCTACTTTCCCACCAAATTTGAAGCACTGCACAACCCTGCTATTTCTGGTCCCTTCATGCTCAAAACATGGGCCTTCCCAACACCCTTGGATGTCCATTATTACTATTCTTATTATTTGCCTTCAAGTCAGTTTTTGACTCCTGGCGACTGCCTGGACAAGTCCCTGCAGTTTTCTTGGCAAGGTTTTTCAGAAGTGATTCGCCATTGCTTTCTCCTTCCTAGGGCTGAGAGAGAGGGACTGGCCCAAGGTCACCCAGCTGGCTATGTGCCCAAAGCAGGACTGGAACTCACGGTCCCCTGGTTTCCTAGATGGAGAACAGGGCTCTTCTTTCAGCCTTAGGCCAATGTATTTTTCAACACCTCTAACTTTTCCTTACGATCTGTAATTAAAGCTCATGCCTTTTTACAAGATTTGTTAAACTGGAAACGGTGCTACCAGACCCCTGATTTTCTGTTACAATCCACTGTCTGATTTCTTAGAGACATTCTGTGAGTTTGGAAGTGATCATGGTAGACCTGGAAACTTGGCACAAAACTTTTTTTTTTTTTTAATGCCGTTCAGCCTGATCAGTATAGGCAAATTCCAGAAGCTTTTCATCTCACTTCAGAAGGTATTAAGAATTAAGCATGCTAATCTGCAATTTTGCCATGTCACCTGTGAAAACAAATAAACAAAGATTTCTCCCTTCTCATACTCTTCCCACCAGCTTATAAACAAAACTCCCTGTTGTTTCTTCATCAGAATTTTGTGACACAGCATTGATAATTGCCACTGCACCTCCATCCTGTGGCTAATCAAATAAAATCATATTTAATTATCTTCTGTGGCTGGAGCTTCTTCCTTTTGAAAGCCTCCGCAATTGGGTTGGGGAGGTGAAGTACAGAGA